>VWPU01001271.1:122500-207500 GCA_013398955.1 Callaeas wilsoni | reverse complement strand
ACTCTGAAACTAGCAAATTATCTGTAATACTAGGAAAGGCAGGAAGGGCGCTTGAGAGTACAGGGTGTATGTTGTGTGCACTAGGTGCAGCATGAAGATAGAGAGAGGGATATTCTAAATTATCCCCTCCCTCACATGTCAGAGACGTGGTATAGAGCTGGATTTCCCTAGGATCCACATTGCGAGACTGACGCAGTGGCCACGAGCAGATTTTCGGCTGCCTTTTACCCCTCTCTGAAGTGAGTGCTTCAGCACCTCTTCAGCAGGAGTGGGGTCTGCTGTGACTCTGTGAGTGACTCCAATAGCTGTAAATTTATGCAAGGGGATAGCCCAGTAAACCAGGCAAGAAAGGGAGAATGTCAGATGAATGGACACCCAGTCCCCTCCCCTAATGCAGTCAACAGAAGTTTGTTTCTCAGACTCTTGCCACTAGAACCCCCCAAATGACTCCGGCATTTTAAAGTAGCTTTGAATAATGGCTGAATGAAAAAAGGACCCTCTCTCTACTGTCTATTGTCTAGAAAACAAATAGAAATCAAATAATACATATATCCATCTTTGTTTCCTAATTTAAAGAATCAAAGGAACTGATGGTAGATTAATTTGTAAAGTTACACTGAGATGACTCTATTGTATTGCCAAGTTTCCTTCCAGTTTCATACCAGAAAGAAAAAAAAATTGTGTTTTTGATATTTTATGCATAGCTGTAGTGATTATAGAAAGGGAGGGTGGGGGGGAATAATGTGAAGGAGATTTCCATTTATGCAGGAAATGCAGCTACAAGACCCTGAAAGGTGTGGCTGATGAGTGACCTTTTCTTGGATGTTCTTCCTTGAGAGATTTAAGGGCAAGAAAGGTTGAAAAGCTGTTTAATGTTAAAGGAATTTTGGATATTGATGGTAGCAGGCAGCGGCCCTTTTATACACAGTGGAAGTTCTGGAAGATAGATGTAGCCTGATGTGAAAATCTTGTCACTTTGTGTAAGCTGGTGCTATCTATCCTTCAGCACTTTGCAGAGAATGTAGTTTTATGTTCATTTAATAATTATCCATTTTGGTTGTACTTGTCGGGGAGAGCTTCTTGAGCCCCATCAGTTTTTCAGAGAAGCACCACTCAAGCTCTTCTGCTGAAAATGTTTTTCCTTTCCTCCCTTCACTTCATTCCACTCTTCCCCTTATCGACACACTCATCAGTGCCAGAGCTCTTCAGTATTCAACTCCTGTCCTTTGTGAAGTGATTTTGCCCAGACACGTCTGGCTCAGGGTGAAGTGCCCTCCCCTGAGAGCACGCACTGCAGCCCCAGGTCGCCAGCACCATGAATACATTATTATCCCAATTTCCATCCTGTTGCCACGGCAGCACTTTTGGAGCTGCTGGGTTATTAAGTCGTACATCACTAATACCCTGATATGAGCAGAAGTTGGATTTAATATCGGCCTTTGATCAGATTACCTCCCAACAGTCAGCTGTCATTAGAAAATTCCTTTGCTCATTATACCCTCGGAGCTCTGGCCTGTGTAGAAAAGGGGTGGCAGGCCTGATACATGGAGGCAATTTCCAGCCTAGGCCTTGTATTGTACACTTAATTTATTTTCTGACCTTTTTGATATTTGGAAGATGCTGTGCAACTCCCCTTCTCTCTCTTGCTCTCTTCTTCTCCTTGTGTGCGTGTTCGTATGTATATGTGTAATATCTTTAGTTTTGTGGGGGTCTTTTTTTTTTTTTTTTTTGTCTCTTGCCAAGTGATACTGTACTTTGTAGGAGAGTGTCTGTTTTCTGCCTGTCCTCGGGTAATGTATAAAACATGGTGCTTCAGGTAGAGATGAAGGGTAAACTGATGTCCCCCTAAATGGCCAGCCTGTGTATGCACCTAACACTTCACTGAGCAATCTGTCAACATGTCAGCAACACATGTTTTATAAAAAGCCTCCAGTGGGAGCAAAGGCTCCTGCCAGGGCTTAGGAAATGCTTTGAATTCAGCAGATTTCTATTGCTGGAGTCCCCCGAGGTTCCTTTTACAATGCCTACATTTCAGAAATTTGAACTTGGGACCCTTAGGGGGTTCTCTCCGAATGCCTGAAAATGTAGAGTTATATTGTTGCGTGTCCCCAAGCGGTCTTTACTAATACCTGAATTCGGAGAAGCTGGAAATTACAGAGCTCCCCAGGGGGAGCTTTATCCACACCAGGAAGAAGAGAATAACTCTGCAGGGAGATTGCTTAATGCATTGCTGAAATAAAAGAATTTGAGAGAGATGGGTTGAAGTGGGTTTTTTTTTCTTCTTCTTTTCTGGCCACTCCTTCGGCTTAGCTAAGTCCTTAAAGACAAAGTCAGGGTAAAGAAGCAGCTGGGCTTTTTTTAATGAAATTTTAGATGTGGCTTTTGAAACAGTGAGTCGACGTGTACGTGTGTGAGTGGATGTGCAGCCATACACACATCCTGAGAATGTTTCTGTTACATGTGAAAGTTTATTTTGCTTCTGTGGTGCATCCTTGTTTTTCCCTGTGTCCCTCTCCCTCAGATGCCTGAGTGTGCTTACCCACTCTGTGTTTTAGCCTTAAAAGAAGTACTCCTGCTTGCAGTTTTCGCACCATTACTAACTTGACTTAGACTGCAGTTTGCCTGCCCACTTGCGTGGTGCCTTTTCCTGGAGCAGGCTTGCCTCCCTCCCAGACTAAAAGGACGTGGCTAAGCCTTTTCCTGCTCAGAGTGTGCAGTGCTGGTGCTCAGCGCCCCATCCTCCGTCTGTCCCTTGCCTTGGGGACAGTCTGTGCGTGCCAGAGCCAGGCCAACCCCGCACATGTCCCAGATATGCTTCGCAAGGCAAGGGATAAATTATTTTTAAAAGCACCCTATGGTTACAGTAGGAGGCTTCGTGTTATACTGGTCGTGTTTTTGCCAAGCTTCCAGGACAGCAGGAAAATGTGAAACCCAACTGTGTGGTTTTTGTCATCCCCAGGAAGGCAAAAGCCTCTCTCCTTGCAGGCTGCTTTTCCAGATCTTTCCGTGGCCGGCTTTTGACACAGCATCGCCTGCCCCTGCAGGGAGGGAGCCGGGGCTGGGCTGTTTCCCCGCAGTCCCGGGGGACGCAGCCCTACCTCGGAGGCCGGCGCTGAGCCGTGTGCGGACAAAGAGGAGCGAGCGCTCGCACACGGCTCGGCCGGCCCGTGCAAAACAGTTCCAGCTGTGGCTGCTCATGGATTTGGGGGAGGGGGAGGGAAGGCATCGCCTTGTGTTTTAGGTGTGGCTGCACGCATGGAGCCTGCTCCAAACACTGCTTTTAACTTCCTTAGAGGAAGGGAAAGGGATCTAAACAGGGAGTGATTCTCAGCTCAGGGAAATTTTAACAGCGTTTCAAAACCTAAAGTACGGTTTCAGGTGGAATTGGCGTTTTGCTCTGTTTTGGGGAGTATAAAAATAATTTTCCCTGCGTTCTATAGGAAATCTTTTCCTCTGACGCTTCTCAGTAAATGAGGCAAACTCCACTGCGTTTGGATTTTGTGGCCTTAAATGCTGTGAACTTACAGAAGACATGTCACTTTCAGAAAGGCTAGCTTTTCCTAGTTTGCTGGGTGATTTTCTTTCTCATTTTTCCTCCAGAAATGTATAAGGTGGCAAAATTAATTACACCAAGTGCAGGCGTGAAAAGTTTGATAGCGCGTATGGTTTTAGCTAATGCCTTTGCTCGTGTGGCTGCTGTCCTCTGAAGGGTCTCTGTTTACCGTGGCAGAATAATTGACGATCAGGGGAGGCTTTTGATCACCCACAGAACAGTGCATGTTTGGGAAAGGCTAGGATGGAGGGGTTTTGTACCATTCAGAGATGAGAGAGCAGGAGCTGAGGCTGGCGTGCGCCTTCTGCAGAGAGACCGATTTTAAAAGAAAACCTAAACTATTCTTTCTTTCCCAGAGTATGAGAGCCAGGCGGTATTTTTTTATCCTTAAGAAAAGTAATGAGAAGAACCTGCTTTTGATATTTGTAAGTGCAAGTCAAGCTGAGCCTCCTGCTATATTTTGGTAACACTTTTACTGGACAGAATGTTTGTCCTGTTCATTACAAAAGTAGTGCCAGCTGCTTGTCTGACAAAGCAAGTGTATTTAAAGTGCCTCACTGTGTGTTTAATGCGTTTGAAGAAGGTGTTTTGTATTTTAAGTACTTATAGACGTCCGGTGAAACATTTGCATCTGGCACCCTTTTTAAAAATAAAAGAGGAGACATTTTCTCTTCCATGTGGTGCCTTTCATGAAAATGCATCTGTCCTCTTCAGTACTCATTATTGAAAAGAGAAAGGTTTTGTACTTTGGGATTTTAATTTTTTTTTCTATTTATTTTAGTTGTATTGGTAAGAAGTGTGTCTCTCATGAATAATGTCAGCAGGAGTTTCCCATTAAATGGTGTTGAGCATGTCATGGACAACTCGATTTAACTTTTAAATTTTCTATTGCCTCCTTAGGAAGGATCCAGATAGTGCATCAGCATAATCTTAAATTTATTTCCTGGGGAGGCCACATTTCTTGTTTTCCCAACCCCCAGCCCTGAACACAAAGTCCTTCTCTTTTTCAGTGTAACTTCAGAGCAAAGTCGGCCTGCCAGATGGAGTGCTGCTGCACTGGTTTCCCTCTCTCAGACACCGAAACACATTATTTTTGAACCATACCCTGTCTCCCCTAAGGCTCAAAACTAAAAGACTAGTCTGAACTCTGATCTCTGGCACGGTGGCACGTTGCACTGCCTCACTCTCAGCAGGCCAGTGTGTTGCATTTTCCTCCTTTCCAAATTAGTATAATGTCATTCCTTATCCTTTCTAAGATTTTCACCCTGGAGAAATGTGGTCAGGATTATTCAGAGGAGTTGAGTACAGCTCAGTACTTTCAGTTTGACTCAGATGCACTAGGAATATGCAGTTGTGCGACCCAATATTCTTAACCAGAGTGTATTTAGAGGCCAGCAAAGACAAGCAAGGTTTCCACTGGAGAGAGGTTACTTTCACAGCGATGCATCTATTCTGTGGTGGCAGGCAATGCCATTTGCCTTGTCTTCAAGTAGAAAAGGAAAAAAATGTCCAATTGCATCAAAGTGAAGAAGCAAAGCACAAGATATGTAAATTATATTTTTCAGTTGTTAGTTTTCCAAACTACTTAAGTAACCACTAATTAGTTTTTATTTCTTTTTAGTACTTGTCTCCTTTTTGTTGTTGTTTTTCAACTTGGCACATTTGCTATGTCATAACCATGTGCTTGATTTGATGTCTACCCCTGGGCTCAAAGTAGGTACTTCAGGAAGCAAAATTAAATCCTAATTTCTCTTTAGCTGGTTAGATGTGCTATCAGGAAGACTTAGGCATGTTTCCCACCTGACGATGGTTGTGAACTGTGTGCAAGTGCTTGCTTTGTCAGAGGAGTACATTTTCAGTGAAAAAAAGAAGAAGAGAAATCCTGTTTGAACAGAGGCTGTGTTTTGTTTGTACAGTGTGCTGGCAGGCCAGAGTGGTGTTTCTTTTCTCAATGAAGCCTGTGTGTTGTATGAATGACTAAAGCTTTCAGCAGCCTCATCATATAACAGTGTCATAAGTGATTGTCTCACCCATGTGTTAGAGCCTGTTCTGTCTCCTAGCAGCTTCTCTGAATATTGGCAATTTCCACAATAAAAGGAATCAATATGTAGAACAATGTAGAAACTTCTAAACCATAAAATTAAATATAAAATTGCTGTCTGAACTGGAAACACAGCATAATACATCAGGTACACAATAGTGTTGTTTGTAGGACACTCGCTAGTCTCTTGAAGTCGTGACATTTCTGGTGATGGAAAAGTGACAACTAACAGGAAAATTGAAGGTTCCTTTCTCTGATCCTTTATGCATCAACCATCCATTTCACTGGGAGGTGTTTTTGTGGTTAGAGTGCCTGGGTAGGACTGCTTCCAGTGAAGCTCAGGGTTTATTTCTGAGTCTTGCAACTGCGACTTTTTCCAGCCTCATTTACTAGTCACAGCAGCATGGGAGAAGTGCTTTTGCCTGTCAAGGTAAGCAGTGGGAAACTGAGCCTGTTCCTGGTTTATTGAAACTGCCAGATGCCACCTGTGAGAAAGTTGAAGGAAAAAGACTCTTGTTTTGGCTTCTGCAATGTGGAAGAACCTCAGAAAGCTGCTTGGGCATGTGCCTGCCTTCAGATAGATAAACAGTTTTCTCAACTTCGTTGATTGTGTCACATCTCTGCCGTTGCTAGGGGCTGATGTGAGGGTATCTCAAATAGAGGCTTGTGGTGTGATGTCCTCCTGTTTTAATCTAGACATTAATATGAGCAGCATTCTGGTGAGGACCACCTGTTGTATTTTCAAGTGAAAGAGACATAAAGTCATACAATTACAGAACCATTTAGGTTGGAAAAGACTTCTGAGATCATCAAATCCAACCTTTCACTGATCACCACCTTGTCAACTAGACCATGGCACTAAGGGCCACGTCCAGTTTTTTCTTGAACACTTCCAGGGATGATGACTCCACCACCTCCCTGGTCAGTCCATTCTAATGTTTAACAACCTTCTCCCTGAAGAAACTCCTCCTGCTGTCCAACCTGAATTTTCCCTGGTGCACCTTGAGGCAATGCCTCCCTCTGTTTTGTCATCATCCCCTTTTTTTTCCTTTTCTCTCACTGTTGTCACCTTTAACTAGTTTAGTTTTGAGGAGTGTCTGAAAGACATCAGTGATGTCTTGTTTGCTGCCCACCTGAGAGAGCAGCAGGCACATGCACCCAAACGACAACTTACCTCGTGACAGAAGGGCAGCGAGAGAGCCCCTTTCACTTGTATTCTTGTCTGGTATTCTTGTTTATCAGTAACAAACTGAAGTGTTTGTGATTTCCTACGTCCTGTTTCTTATGGTGGAATCCTCTGGTGCTTAATGTGGTAGGAACATGGAGTAAATGTCCTGTTCTTGGGTTACTTGAGAGGAGACTGATTTCTTCATCCTGTCGTTCCCTACCCCCCCGCTCCACCCCCTTACGGTGTCAGTTGCCTAGAGTCTGCTCATGTGCATCTAGCATGATTGGAGTTGTATCCTCAAGGAAGGCACTGAGAAAATAATTCTTTTCTACCTGGCTCTCTATTTGCTCAGAATTTATAGGAACTTGATAGCATGTGAACTTTTTTTCCTGAGTGAGATTTAAATGTTGCACTTAACCAATGGATCCAAAACTTAGCGAGGGGGGTATACACAGGCAGGTGGATGCTGTCTGATCGCATTGGCTTCATTTTTGGGGGGAAGTTATTTAATTTCCTGCCTCAGAAATGGTCCCAATCCAGAGTTCTGGGAATGGAATATTCCCTCAGCTGCAGTCCCTCACCTCACTATTATCCTTTAGACCCCCAAAATGCAATGTTATCTGTCAGGTTGAAGAGCTCTGGATGGGAATCCCAGTGAAGCCCATCAGTGCCGCTTCTTAATCAGCTGGAGAAGTCACTGCTCAATGATGTGGAGCACCCCTTGCCGCATCCCTTGAGTGCAGAACCCAGCCTGGGATCTCTCGTGCAGCAGTGCCTCGTGTTAGGCAAACACATTTGTTTTGCGCAGTGTAGAGGAACAACAGAGCTGGTCATTGTCTGGCACATACCTTCTTCCTCACAGCCCATATTTGGATCTCTGTGTCTCCTTTTAAAATGGCAAATCTGTACACTTCCAAAGTAATTTTACCAGAATAAGGGCTACTGCTTCTTTTTCTGTATTTTTTTTCCTTAAATGTGGTATCATGCGTTGGAGTATTGTGTCACTGCAGTGTGTGACATTACACTGTAGAATATAAAGCTATGAAAGTCTGTAATTTATAAAATTATGTTAGGTTCTTACTGCATGTATTATGGCCTTTTAATTCACCATCACCTATCATTTATTCTATACATAATTCCATTGAGAGTTTTGGTGACATTATAAAGGAAAAAAGTGTAGCTCAAGTGGCTTGTCATCAGAACCCCAAGATAGAATCTCTTTGTATTCCATTATATAATGTTTTTAGTATTATCCATAATGCAATAATAAGAAATTTCTGCTTCACACAGTGCTAGTTTATGATCCAGGAATGTTATTTGTATCTGTCAAAATGTACTGAGTGGGAGATGACACCAGGTGCTCCCACCATCTTGTTGAATACTTTGTATTAGATTGTCGTATCACGTGCTTGTATTACAAGGTCAAAACATTTAGTAAAAAGTTTTCCCAGCTTTGCACTGTGTGAGGCTTTGCTAACTTCAGTTGAAGAAGCAGCTAATTCGTTTGTTCCTGAACAAATTCCAAATCTTTCTAATTGGGAATTGTCAAATATACTTAAGGTCTTCCTTATGTTTGAAAACTCAGTAACAGTATTTTACACTCACTGTTCAAAGTGCTCTGGAACTGCTATTATATTTATGATGTTTTAGAAAACACAGAGTATCACAGTCCATTTTTGGAAATGTTCTTAAAGTTAGTGAATTAAAACAATAACAGCTTTTGTAATACATCTGAAATCACGAGCTCTATTTCTAAGGAAACAAAGCAGCAAAGCTCTTCACTTGCAGTTGAAGAATTATGTGTAGTGTGGTTTGGATGAACTCACTGTCTGGCTCACCAGGTTAGTCTGATGTCTGTGCAACAGTTTTGTTACCTTCTTCATCAAGTGTGCTGAAAGCCAGCATTGTCTCAGTTTCAACAGGAAGCATTGGTGCGGCTGAGTCTGTCTCCTTCGCTTTGTGGGCATGCCGTGGCACCTCTAACTCAGGGATCTCCCAGTTGGATACTCAGCTTGTGTGAGCTAGGTGATGTTCTTGCCTTCCCCCACTGAATCACACAAAAGGAAATGGGGTGTCTTAAGTGAAGGGCTGGAGACATCAGATTGCAGACTCAGTCCCTGGCAGGGTGTTTGAGGGAGATCTCTTTCAGCACTGACCCATTGCATCCAGAGAACAGGCAGCAGGAGCTGTTGGATGGTGGGGAGCACTCGCAGAGGGGGGGGGCTCACCAGCTGAGGTTTAGCACTCAGTGCTACATATGAAATTCTTAAGCCATCACAACTTCTTTGCTAAAACATAACATACGGAGTTTTTAAAAATGAAAAAATGTTTGTGAAACTTTGTTGGAATTTTTGAGGGGGAACATAAAGGAAAGGATATGGTTCAACCAAAACCAATATTTTTTACAAATGTTTTTCTTGCAGCATAGTGGGACAGCTGTTTGCAGGGATGAAAAGATCAGACTTATGGTATAGTTACAACCATTTTAATCAGAAAAGAAGAAGAGGGAGGAGGCAGGCAAGGAATGAGCCTGGATGCCGACTGATTTCCCTTTAAATCACATTGTAATTTCTTTTTTGGCTAGTAAGTGACTTGAAAGTATTGAAAGATAAACAGCCTGAGCTAGGGCCTGGACTTCTGCCATGTGCTGGGTTCCTAATTAAGGGATGCAATTGCAAGATACTGTTCAATTTCACTGCAACTGTAGCTGGGTTTTGTGGGTCAGTAAAACAAACCAAAGGTTTTTTTTCCTATCCTGTTTGTGCACTTCAGATGCACCGTGCACGACTGTCCGTGTTAACAGTGGTGGGACTTAGCCATACAATCCCTGCAAACTGATGGCAGGAATAGGCCTCTCTTTGAAAAGAAAAGAAAATGCATGTCAATGTTTAAGTTTTTGTGGAACTTCTCAGTTGAATAACTTGCCTTACTCTTTTTTTCTTTTTAACTCTCATATTAGCATTCAGCAGTGACTTAAAATCATAAAAACAGAACTATGGATTTTTATTAAGGGCTGAAATTTTTAAGTGTCCTGCAGAAAGCCTCACAATAGAAGAAAATTCAAATGACTGACTTTGTGTTTTTGAGTGCCTCTTGTACCCATTTTAGTACAAATTCCCATTGCTTACAGTGTTTTTATTTTTGCTATGATGCTGTTGTATTTGTAGTTGTACATTACTTACCAACTTGAACACTATCATTTTCTAAAATGCAGAGGTAAGGAAATATATTTTGGTTTTGTACAATTTTCAGAATAAATTAAAAGGGAGGTAGTATCAATCTGAGAATGATTTTCGTAGCTTCATCCCATGCCGTAACAAGGTTTGAGAAGGTAGGAAAAAACTTTCTGTCCCACTGATTTTAATGTTACTTATCTTAGAGCAATAAAACACTATGAAAATTAAATAATGGATTTATTTTTTCTAAAACTTAAGCTCTTATCTACTATGCTTGCTTAATACTTAGTTCTTTCTCTTTTCTTAGCCTTTTTCTACTTATTTGCTACTGTGGCAAACCCTTGTGATGTCATACAGAGTGGTAACTCAAGCTCTCTGGCAGTACCAATGAACCGTGAATGTCACACAGTTGCAGAGGTGTAAATGATAAGAGGTGGTCTTGTAAGCCCAGAAATTTTTGGGATCACACCCTGAATCTGTCAATTAAATAGATTTGCAAGAGACGAATTGTGGAATAATGATTTCACTCCATATCTAGTACAAACCATTTAAAAAGTCGTCATATCACAACTGCCTTTAAATGAAGAAGTTTATGAAAGTGCGGGGAAGTTAACTTGGTTTTGACAGAATTCACTCCCTCCACCCAACACAGTGTTAAGTGTCTTGCAAACATCATTGAAGAAGCTTCATACTGGGTAGTGAGTTAAAATCTTATAACCAGAAAGTCACTGTGATAAACACATCTACTTGATGTACAAATTTGAGATAGAAAAACATTATTTTATGAAAACCTTTAACTAGCCATTAGAAGAGGCACTGTATGTTAAAACATAGGAAGTGGACAAAAGGCAGTTTTTGTGCCAAGAATTCTTCACCATGTTTGTTCAATTCATAAACATAACATTCATGGGCATTATGCAGGTAGAATGGACCCTTAAGTGCTCACCTCTCAAAACAACTAATTCTTCCCTTCTTTCTCTCTTTCTCTCTCTCTCTCTCTCAGACGTGTATGAACAGCTTTAAAGTGATATTTTACATTACTTAAAAATTATGTGAGTGTTTGTTGCTGTTGTGTAGGAAGGAAATAAATCATGGGCTTTTGTGGGATTTTAAATTCATCCCAGGAGTGAAGAGCTAATATCAAGGCCTTCACAACTGGGATTAATTTCATGTATCTCTCAGGAGTCCGTTGAGTATTATCTTTATACATTATAAAAATGTGTTTTGATATGCTTTAAATTAGTATTTTTTTTTTCTTGTCTGTGGAGCAGAGGAAGAGAGAGAGTGTGTATGAGATGGTGTGTGTGTGTGCATGTGTGTTGGATGATATGATTGACATGGGTGGAGAGCTGCTGAATCCAGGGCAATTAAGTGGATTGCTGTACAGTGTTGTTCCTGAGCATTACAAAGAGTAAAAGTGCAGTCTGCACATGCAGATGTGATACTGAAGAGGAAATTCACCCCACTGCAAGCACGTTCTTACTCTTACTTTATTCCCCTCAAAAGAGCTTTCTTCTGCCACTGGAAGCCTATGGCTGAATGTCAGCCTTTGCACATCTTCACCATTCAGCAGCAGTTTCTGCGGACATCCTCTAGCAGATGCTGTCAATTCTTCACCTTCCTTTCATTCTACTGCCTCTGCCTTCATGGATCACTGCGTGTTCGCGGTGCGTGTCGAAGAGAAGGGCAGAGTGGCAGAAGGAGGGCTCGGAGAGGTTCAGCTTCCCAGCTCCACAACATGGGTGATCCTCAGTCACCCAGCCCTATGATCTTCACACGTTGCTGTGACCCTTTGCCCTTGTAGGCAGCAGCACAAGCTGACTAGAATCAAACTTGGATTTTTCCTTTCTCTTTCTTTTTATTTTAATTTGAAGTAAGTTCTTAAAAAAAAACCAAAAAACCAAAACCAACCAACCAACTAACCAAAAAAAAAAAAAAAAGAAGATAGGATTAAGTCAGGATTGGTAATAAGGATGCATGAGGCTTGGAAATTTGTGCAGTAGTTCAAAGAAACCTCAGCTACATTTGTGTATATGCTTATGTATACGTGTGCAATGGCATGTGAGCATTAGCAGTGGAGAAACAGTTGCTAAAATGGTTGATCAGGCAAATGGCTTAAATATTTACTGAAGTTGTCGTGTCTCCTTCTGCCTGGTCATAAGTTTTAATCTGCCTGTGCTGGTCGTCTCATTAATTTAAGAGGATAGAATTTAGTGCAGTACTTTGTGGTTGCCCTGATTGCAGAATATCTCTTAGGCTAGAAGGAGAAAAAAGGTAAATAATATCTTTATAAGTGTGTATTCCTGTAATCTTTTAAATAATGCATGCATGTAAGGAAACCTGAAAAGTGCACTCTCTGAAAATCTTACTTTAAGGTCAGAAGGAATCTTAATGTTCATCCTGTGTGTACTAATTTTATCACTGTAGAGGCTGGCAATTTTGCAAAATATATGCTTCACTGTATACATCGTTGTGATTTTTTCAGTTCTTCAATGACTTCAGTATTGTGGGCTTTTTCTTGGATAATATTCTATTGGCAGAAGATTTAGTTTACTTTTCAGTGTAACCCATTACATGGGTCTCTCTGGCTGTGTCCCTCTTGGTATTCCCCTTTCTTCCTTTGTCTTATTAGATGCAGGGTTGCTTAACAGCAGAGACACCAACATATTTAAATACTTATGGTCTGTGCTAGATTTGAAAGTTAAATATGCAGCACGAAGTGTTGATTCTCAAGGTTCCTTCTCAAGTTCCACAATAGACTTTTAAATGCTACACATCTGTGGGGCAGATAGCCCTCCCATCTGTACATTGTGCCTTGTCTTACTTTGTATTGAAATTATGTCACTTGGAAGCGTGAAGAATTTTATGTGTAATCTCAAGAAAAAATAAACATCCATGTATTTGCTAAGACTAGTCCAAGCACTTCTACTGTTGCAAGTATACCATATATTGCAACAGTTTCCTCTTGCTTTTGTGTAATTGAAGTGCTCACTCCAAAAAGCACCTGCGTCACTTAGCAGTAATGTGCATATATGTGTTTTGGTGCACCTCTCAGTTATTTAGCTGTGTGTCTGTGTGTTTGCATGTGTTGAGTTTTTCCTCTTCGTGCGGGACTTCTTATACTTTCACTGGACAGGATGAAGAGTGCCATAAAATAAGCAGCTTATGTTTTATTTTCCTTGTTTAGTATGTGGCCCTGTGCCATACTTATTCCTTGCAACAGAAGCCTGGCACTTAAGTCAGATTAACTCATTTCTTCATGGGTTTTTGTGTTGCACTCATGATAGTTCTTGACTGATCTGCAAATATTCTCTATCGTATTAAGTGAGGTGCCATTATAATTTCCATTTTACCCGTGGGGAACTGAGTCACCTTTATTAAAGGCATGCTGCTCAGAGTAAGGGGCTGAGTTTTTTGAAATGTATCCTTCATTAGCACTTTGTATGTTCACGACATCTCAGACCTTCCGTTTATGCTTTATGGTAAAGCAGTTTCCTTCCTTCTTGTCCTCTGTCCTCCCTGTGTGCCAGCAGCAGGAACTGTCAGACAAATAGGAGATTTTTTTGCCCAGGTTCATTTATCTGTCTAGCATCACCATGGTCCTTGTAAGCAAGAGTGGTAAAGAAGGTCTTGTCCAGATTTGTGACATGTTTACAGAGAAATCCATAGCAGTTTAGCCACCAAATGCTAACAAATCTTTATTGAGTGCGCAGTGGGGTTTTTGTGTGTATTAATTTAGTCTGACCAGCACTATTTTTCTTAAGAACAGTAAAAGGCTGATAGCAGACTGATTGTACAGCCAAATTTTAATTTCCACAACTTGTCTGTTAAATGTCTTCAGATCTTTTTTTTCTTTTTTCCTGAAAAAGATGACATGTTTTTCCAGACTTCTTAGAGACACTTGAGCTGACTTCAAGTGAACTTTCCAAAAAAACCAGTGTAGACAACTCCTGAGACAGATATCTACTATGAAAAATTCCAGCCCAAATAGTTAAAATCTGGCAAAGTAATATAGAGTTGGAAGAAAAGATGTTATAGTCAGAGGTATTTGTGAGTCCTAGTTAAAGATGTCATTGTCTGCGTATCTTACAGTATCTTTGGTTGTTACAAGCAGTTATTTTTATTTCAATGCAAATCCCTTTTTTCAAGTTTGCATTATCAGAAATTATTGTGCTAAGGGTTAGGGAGATTTTTTTAACCTTTCTTTTTTGGTACCTGTACTGAGAGACTGATTTAGCTACATAATCACAAATGAAATTAATTTACTAAGCTTAACTCAGCTTGCTCACTTCAATTACCAGAGACACCAGAATGATTGTTACGCTTATGAGTCCAGTTCTGCTAATCGAATATTAGAATAGATTTATTTTCCCCTGTTAGTCAAGTGAAGTTTTCATGTGGTTAAATCTGGTAGTGACCTCCCCAACTGAGTAATTTTTTTGTATTCCTTACTTGCTAACTAGTCAGAATTATACTTGGAAGCATTTCACTTTATATATGAAATCAAACACGCTTCTTACAGTTCAAAAGAGTAAAAGAAACCCTGAATGTAGCAAAACCACAATTTCCTGTTGAGGTCATAAAACAGAAGAGCTGTCTGTGATTGTTTTCTCAGTGGCAGCATGGAAGGGATATGGCTATGCCAAATGGGTTGATGTTTATGGATATACTGGTCACAAACTCTTATTTATGCAAGAGGTAGTTGGACAAAGCTGCCTTTAAATCCTAATGGCTATTGTTTCAACTGCGAGCTGGAGGTTTGAGTACTGATAGTGTCTGCCTTAACCTCAGTGCTTATTTCATCAGTGCAAGGACCTTCTGGGGCTTGTATGGGTGGATGAGTGGTTTGTCCAGCAGACTGTGAATGTTTTAAAGTATCAGGCTACACGTGGTCTTGTAGCTTCAGTGACTGGGAAAGTGGTCACAAAGCAGTGTTAATAAAATACTTCAGAGAATAATTCATCATCAGTTATTATTTAGTGTTCTTCAATTTTTCGTGCAGGAGGAAGGAGAGAGAATAATGCCACTCTTTAACTTTGCTTTACAAAAGGTATAAGCGCATGTGATACTGAAATAGTGTGCTTGACTCTTAGGAAGATCTCAGTGTCTGAAGAGTCTACTGGACCTCCTGAGGCTTCCAAACACATCTTCAGGTGCTCATGAGCTTTTCAGGCCTAGGGTTGTGTCTTTCAGCTGAACCTGACTGGAGTGGCTACTTCCTTGATTGAAAGCAAATTCTAATACTGTTCTGTGTGATGTTGATGTTATTTTTTTTCTCCGTTCTTTTCTTACATGCTTACTGGAGCAGGCTGAACCTTTCTAGGGTCTGTTGGTAAGGCTGACGTCCTCAGCTGCAAATGGGGAGTCAGACCAAACAGTGTATGTTTCACACGTGTGCACTGATGATGAAACCCGATGCAGCATTTTATGAGTTTTGCTCAGATGTCTTTCTGGGCTCCCCCTGGGCAGGCCTCGCTCGTGTGAGGAGCAGCATGTAGTGGCAGCCCTGGTTGCCCCTAGAACCCAGAGCAATCTAGTCATGTCAGGGTGGCACGGGGCCAAGCTAGTGATAGGCAAGGTTTTTATTAGCCTTGGGCAGGTCCTACCAACAGAGATACACTGCTTCTGGAAATGTAGCTAACAGCACTGCTCAGTGTGACCGTGCAGTCTTGGGCCAGGGCTGGATTGAGGGCCACCTCTGTCCTCCTGTAGTGGGTACCAGAGAAGCACTGTCTGCATGTGCATATGGCAAGGTCCTTGGCTAGCCCATCTTCTGGAAGTACTGATGTCTCCAGGCACGGCCAGTCTTCCCATGCACCATGCAATAGAGAGACACACTGCTGTGGCTCAAGGAGTTGGTGTTTGTTCTGAGGGCTGCCTCAGCGACGGCTCTCAAACACATGCAAGAACAGAAGTGTCTGTGATGAGGCCTCCTGTGGCAAAAGTGATGGAACGTGGCATTTGGCAGTTTGCTTCTTGGGTAATCACAGCTCTGTGCCTCAGCTTCTTCATTTGTAAAATGGGGTTAATGATACTGTCCTCCTTGTTAAAAAGCTCTTGGTATATGCTGATGAAAATACACACTAAGTGTTATTAAGCTAGGCATGATGCATAGAAACTAGGTTTTATTATTGCTCCTACTTTCCCAAATGTGGGTTTGCATTGGAATTTTCATCTTGTGCCTAGTACAGGTAAGTACTGAAATACATTTATCCAATAAGAACAGTAAGGGAAGAAAGACCTGTACTTCTGACATGCTAAAAAGTGACTAAATCAAGATTTAGCTCCTTGAGAATTAAGCACCTGAATTATAAGCACCTTAATATGAGGTTCATAATATAAATTCTTGAAGACCATTGAGTACTAAAGAACATTCTGGGAGTTTCTGTCTCTGCTGTGTAATCTAGGAAATAGGAAGTGTGTTGGGCAGCACAGCACGTTCAGAGATAGCTAGGATAACCTGAAGACTCACATGAGGCTGATGAAAGAGATAAGACTGTTTTTAGAAGTCCAAATTGAGCATCGTAGTCAAGTTTGCAGACTTGCAGAGTCTTCACCAGCATCTTCTTTGTGCCACAGTAACCTCCTCCTCAAACACTTCAAGCCACTAGCTGGACATAAGTGCAAGCAGTGTCAGGAAGTGTTTGCAGAAGAGCGTCATAAACAATGTCCTCTTTGATCTCTGTCTGAGGACTGAAATGAAGGACTAGGTTCCACATGTGAAATCTTCTCAGACTGGCTTGTCCTGGGAGAGAGGCTCTAGACCAAGCAGTTCTCTGCCACATGGCTCTATATAACCTGACAGACAACACTGCTACATTTTCAGTCTTCCAATAGTATTTTACTGAAAGTGTGAAACATCATAAAGGTTTGAAATGCCCACATTACTAGTGCATTGCTGTGCAGAGCATTGTAGATGGGTGTACTCCCTTTTATATTCTATGTGTGTTGAAGATAATGTTCAGGGAGGTGAGGTCACTTGAATTTCCTTTTCCTCATATCCAAAGTAGTCCTTTTTTCTCCATCTTGCTGAGAGCTACTGTCAGCTTTACCTCTCCAGTGCCATTTAAAAAAAACTCCAAAACCTAGCCAACACACTCAAATTAATAAAACCTAACAGTTTGCTACTCTTAAACCTGCTAGAAGAGCTCTTTCATGGTTTACTGGGTAGCTCAGGAGGTTACTAAGGGGAGATACTTTTTCTTCCCTTAGTCACCTGTTTGAGACTTTTCCAAGCTAAAAAATAATATTCATTATGCAATCGCATATGTTCATATCTCTGTTAAATGAGTTGTGCTGTCTTCGAGCCTTTAGGGACAAGAGCATATCAAACAGTCGTTTTCAAAGTGACCTTTATCTCCTTTTCCTCAGTGACCTACCACCCTATGACTGCTTGCATTTCTCAGTTCAAACACCTTTTTTCATAGAAAATAAGACTCACAAGTTTGCATTTCCCAGGCTTATTGATGAGGTGGTATGTTTTTATTGTTGTTGAAACCGTCTATTCTCATGGTACATTAACTGCTCTATACCCAAGTTCCTTCAGAACTCTTAGTTATCTACCATGTGCACAAAGCACATTCCTTTCCTTTTTTTGTTTTTCTGTGCCTAATTTTTTCCCCTTAATAAAACATCGTTTTTGATGTCTTGAAGAAATAGGTCAGGACTGAAGTGAAAGAACAATAGGGCTGGAAGATCCAAAAGAAAGCATCTCATCCAGGTCGTTCCATGAGACTGGATCATGCATATGTAGACAATCCCTGATCTTTTTTTTTTTTTAAAATCTTGCCTTTGGAAAATTCCAGGAATGGCATCCCAGAACTGGCTAAGGAAGGAAGCTTCTGTGTTTAGTTATTCTGAAATTCAGACCATATCTGACATGACACTCCTTTATGGGAAAAAAAAAAGATTATTTCATTTTTGTCCACTCAGAAAATTCATCTGTTTGTCTGAGGCAGCCATGTACGTATTTGGACAGCCTCATCCCCACTTGTGGTCTTCCCTTTTCAACTTACATGAATTAGATTCTTTCAGCTTTTCTTCACTTCACTTCCTTGGTACACCTCTTCTCAATGTTCTTGATTTCTTCAATTAGATATCCAATCCACTTTGTGATGAATGCTGATGAGAACAAATCTTTTAGTGTCTTACAGCATTACTCTCTTTAATTAGTCCTGTGACAACGTGATAGCTCATGGATCCCAACCATTTTCTTACAAATCTTTTCTTCGTCCTTTAGTGTAAAATTTGGGCTCCTGCATTTTGCTTTGACTTGGGATGAATATTTGGCCAAAACAACTCCAAACCTGTGTCATTTAACCATGATACTTTATTGCGTATTCCCCTTCCTCTTTTGCTGTAAAATAGGCGTGTGTTCTGTGACAATGTTAACATAGATTATATATTGTAATAGCCCTGTGGGTGATAACGTTTAGCACCACATGAAACTACCACTGTAGTGTTTTGTGTTTAAAAGGTGAGAAACAGTGGGGTTCAATACTTATATGTATTTGGAGAAGCTTATTTCAGAAGAGCTTATGCAACTACATTTTTTTTAATACAATAAAAGGAACTTCAGCCTATTTTAATGAAGAAAGAGTAGAGCTTATTTCTCAGTTTTGGCCAGTTTGGCACTGATTGATGCCACGATGAGTTGTAAGGAAGTGCATCTCATAATTTCTCCATCATTGTCTTATTTGACAAAGGAAATGCACGGTGAGCAATAAGAAGTACAGTGTACAGGTGCGCACTGGTTATTTTTAGGGACAGAGAAGCAGAATAATTGCAATGGAACTAACCTTTCCTACTTAATAATCACCAAGTGAAGGAGCTGAACAGAAAATGGAATTTAAGTAGTAGGTATACAGTTAATACATTTATGTTTGTGTTCCAGATGCATGTAATTTTGTATACAACCAAGCAAAAATATTAAAGCTCGTTTTCTCTTTTTCCTTTTTGTATGCACATACAAAACATTAAATTTAAAGTGCTGTACGCCATTAGTTTCTAAGATTCACAATTGTTCCTAGAACACTGAAAGTACCTCTTGCAATGATAATTGTAAAATGTTAAAGTAATAGCAAACAGGTTCACATTTAGTATAATGATTAGATAACTAGGGAAAAAACAGCTATTATGTGTTCCTGGACCACAGTGGAGGTACAAAGCAAGAAAAGTATGTGGTGTGACTGCTTATTATTAAAAATGTAGCACTTTATATTTACTTTGCACTTAAAAATTTGAATGATCTGACTAACAGAAACAGACAATCTAATATAAATGGTTTGGAATACATTAAAAATGTATACAAGAAAAATCGCTATTTTATAATCATTTGGCAAAGTAGTAAATTTGCACTGCAGGTTTGATTCATAACAAATTTGCATAACATTTGTGTAGAGTTTTCATTGTGCTAATACAGTTCTTTTAGCCACTTTTTAATGTCTGCTGCCATTCTATTATATACCTTTGGGGGTACTTGAAAAAAAAAAAGAGAATGGGGGATGGGAGTTAGTGGGAAGAATATGACAGAGTTGTAAGATGAAGGTTTGTAATCACAGAGCTGAAAAGCTAGGGAAAAGTGGATTGAAAAGTGTATATAACTTAGAATTGGGGGAGTGGAGGAGAAAAGCATGTATTCTGGGCTCCCATGTGGACTTTATTATATAGTATTCACTTCATCATTCAGGAGGGCGTGAGAAGAAAGATGGGTATCAAGAGTGCATGGATCGAAGGGGCTTCCATGAACAGCTATGTTAAATGAAGGTGCTTGTTAATATACCTTGATTTGCATATGTTTTATATCGTATTCCAGGGGCAAATGAATGTTTACATTGTATATTTTGCCTTTTACTATTGTAGCTCTTAATTCTCTTAATTCCTTTCCATTCAAAAGACCAATTTGGAAAAAGCAGTGCAAATCTGCTTCGAGGCAGAAATGGGAAATACAGAGGCATGGGGAGAGAATTGGTATTAAAGCATACGTGGAATGGATCCATTTGAGAGAGGTCTGGTTTGACATTTCTATCATACCACCATCTTCTTGCTGATGGGCAAAAAATTGAATAGGAAATCATCTAAATCCCAGCTGTGAAATTTATCTGTGGGAAAAAAATGTATTTACCAGTGTGCTTACATCTGCTTTCCAATAACTTCTAGAATTTCTCTCATCACCCACCCCACCTCCCCAGCCTTTGTCTCTTCTCTGTATTCATCTTACTTTGTAGAATCTACACAAATTAGACAAGGAATAAATGCATTGTCCTGTACATAGAACATCATAAACACAGATTTCATGCTGCTTTATTATCAACACCGTTACTTAAAATCAGTTTTTTTATCTTCAGATAGCCAGTATAAATATTTATTACTTGCAGTATTTTCATCTTGAATTTTGATAACCTAATGCAAAGTTTAAATGTTATGAAGTTAGCCAACTGGCTGGCCAGTGCATGACTGAATGTATTTATGTACTGGTTTTGAGCAGGAGGATGTTAACAGAGGTACCCATCTGTGCACCTCGTATGTAGCAATAGGTGAGTGATATGTATTTGTTCCTTTGTTGAACAAAATTTATCAAATCTTTTGGAAGACAATAACAGAATTTCCATGCTTGGTCACAAGGTACACATGTAATAATTTTTTTCTAGGTATTCTGCAATGCCTAAATTGTCTCTTCCAAGCAGCTCCACTTTCTGTAGTTTATTCCCTCAGTTTGCTCAGATGTCCTGGTGGTTATGCTGGATGGGAGTTCTGATGACTAGTCACTCTTCCAGAGTCACAAAGTTATGTTTGAGCTTGTTAAATGCAAGGTTTTTCAGCATCCTAAATGAAGAGGAATAGCTTTTGATTTAGCTTGTTCTTTGGTGGCTTTGCTTTGCCTCTTCTGCATCTGGGAAGGAGGAGACATGTTCCTCAAAACCATGAGACCGACACCCATGAAGTTCAGTTTCTGAACATTAGAAGGGCTAAAAATAAAAATAAGATGCACACAAAGGCATTTGGGCATGCCTTGTCTCTCCTTGCTGAACAGGAAGGTTGCAGTCGTATTCTTGATTCAAAGCTCGGCGAGAAATGTGGCTTTGCATTAGATTCTGCAGGTTGCTTTTTGAGATGACAGATGTAATTGTAGTGCAGTGATGATGACATGAATGTGAAAAGTGACAGTGTAAGGAAGTAAATGCGTTTATTCATTTGTGTAGAGAGAATGCCTGTGGTGAGCTTCATGATAGTGAAGTAGCCTTCTCTGCTATTGCCTTGAACTTTATGTGTTACGGAACAATGTATGGACGGCGAAATGGTGTCTTCTGAGCAGATATGTAGAGTGACTTGCTCAGTCAGATTCAAGTAACTGTAAAGAAGACCTGTAAATTTAATGTCTGAGAGAAACAAAAGCCCTCCCTAACAAGTACTGCAGCCTGTTCTGGCTTTTATATTGGCACGCCGGTGATTTCCGTTCCAGCTGGGTGGTCGACTGCCTGTGCTTCAGTTGAGAGGCAGAGTGACCAGGGCACCTTGTCCCTGCCTGCTTTTGGCAGTCTTTAACTCAGGAGGCAGATGTCCCAAAGAGAGTGAAGGATGGGAGATAAGGAATACCATTTCAGGTGAGATTGAGCTCTCCTAACTGTGGAACCACACTCTTGCTTAGAGAACAGAGATGTAAGGCCCAGTGAAGAGCCTCCATCTGTCTCCATCAGCTAGACTGGGAGCTGTGTCATCGTGCTGAGATTTGGCATGGAACTGTTTTATGGATTTTGCCAGTGGCATTAGATTTCACTCTACAAATGAAGCTGTTCTGGGGACCTTCTGTGGAAGTGTTTCACAGGCGCACTTTATTCTCTTTTCCCAGTATTTTAGCTAAGAGAGGAAGTGATTTCCCTCGCTTCACCTCACCTAGAGGGTCACAGGTTAGTAACTAAAATGATTTTGTAGCTGGAACAAGAAAGCTTAATGACTAGTTCATGAGTAACATCAGGAAATTGTACTTTAAATTTAAAATACCCCTGTAATATTTCCTTCTTATTTTTTGGTTCTTCATATGGCAGGCTGCCTTTCTGAACCATGATTGCTGATTTTTCCACATGAGAAGCAAAATCAGGAGCAGAGTGTGACCATTCCTCTCTGGACATGTAAAACAATCCTAATAGCTCCCTTCATCCAACTCATAAAAATATAGATTTTCTAAAAGTATTGTATTAGTATGGCTCATTAGAGAAGATTTTGTTGTTCATTAAAACTCCTCACACTCAAAGTTGCTGTATAATCATAAATAAAAAATGCTTAAGGGTGATGAGGTTGAGATAAATTAGTATGTTTGGTTGATATCAAAGCTGTAAATGTATTTTCTTTACTGCTAAATGACAGTAATAATCAGTTTACTTTTTGTATTAACATTAGTAACCATTGCAAAACTCTTCCTAAGAGAAAGGTGCAGGAGGTTTGGTGGTCCATTCTGTACAGCATGCTGAGTGGCTGAGAACCAGATGAGCAAAATTGATGCTGCATGTGATAAGACTTATCTAACTCCTAACCTATAACAATTGGCTCAAGAAAATGTTTGTTCAACTCAGAGGTAGCAATAGGACATTTTAATGATATTTTATCATATTCTTTATTCTGAATTTTTGCAACTCTCATTTTAAAATAGATTTTCTTGCAGTTCCTATTGTAGTATCAGTGTTTACACTTTGAACATTCAACCCTGATTTGGGCTGGGGCTGTTTTGCAGTTGCAAGCTGTATGCTTTTTTCATTCAGAGGGGAAAATAGGGCATAGAGTAAGAGACATATAATTTAGTGATTTTTTCAATAAATACAGGAAACTGTGTGCAATGAATACCTAATTTTTATGAATTGGAACCTTAAATCATAAATAAAATGTTAATTTGTAGACATGTGTAGTTGTGAAGCAGATGGAAAAATAGAAATGTGCCGGAAAAGTAGGTATTTGCAGAAGCTAATGAAGTTAATTGGTCTCATTTGGCTACACTATTTTCCCAAACCCCCCAAAGACTGGGCTTTTTAATTCTTTAATTAAAAATGAGTAAGGTATGCTAATATTATAACCTTTACTTTTTTCCAGCTTTCTATATACATACATCTTATTAATAGAACCACCCTTAGCAGTTCAATATTAGCAAGCACATTAGTAATCTGGAAGTTCTAAGGAGGGTGCCAATATTTTGAAACAATAATTAAAAAATTAGCAATCCATGAGTTAATATATGCTTTAAAACCCTAATTATTATTTCCTTTTCCTGTTTCTACATGATTACAAAGAAAGGATCTGTTTTTCTCCAATTTAGAGAATGTAAATTAAAGTACACAGAACAGTTTTGGCTGTGGAAGATTTTAATTTTAAATAGAAATATTTAAACCAATTTCGATTAGCAGGGTTACAGGCTAAGTCTGCAGCAAAATACTGGGAGTAGGCAATATCAGTGAATACATGAGTTCTCACAAACTGTTCTTTTCTTTCGTGATGGGAGGGAAATATTGGGAAATACATGTTGTCCTTGCTAACGGGCACTGGAGAAAAGCAGCTCAGTCCCCGTACTGTACGATGGGGTGTCGGGGTACTGTGAACGCAGCCCAGGCACCGCTGGCTGAGGGATCGCCTGGCCCTCCATTCCATAGGAAGTCTTCTGCATTTGGATGATTGAGTTTGAGCGACTACTTACGGTTTCAAAGGATTTGGATAATGTTACACTGTAGGGTTGGAAATCTCTTTGAATACTAGGTTGCAAAGGGACAAAGACGTAGTTTCAACGCATTTATTAGGCCCCGGCTGTAGAAGCGAGGAACAGTAAACCATCTTTTTTAAGTTAAGAGATCTTGGAACAGGCCGCTCCAATAAATCCTGGGTTTAAAAAGTGAGGTACATGCTGCAGTGCTGAAGTTGTTTATTCATCTGGAGTGTATTAGGCTCTTGATTAATAAGAAGACATCTGCAATTTTACATAAGAAACAGAGCGGGCAGTTTGGCAGTTGGAAATGGAAATGGGGAGAGAAGAGCCAAACCTATACAAAGCGTCTACTCCTCATCGCCACTGATGTTGATAATAATAATTACTACAGTGGTTAAATATATATATATATCGATAAAATATTTCAATCTGAAGGGCTCAGCAATCATTTTTGCAAGAACTACACATCTCTGAGAACTAGTACCTTTTCAGACAGCTCTATAAAATAGAAAGTCATCTTTGTATGCCTAATCTGATCTCACAGGTCTCACACTGACATCTGACAAAAGTAACATATTTGCAGTAGAATTTACACTGATACAAGACTGATGTAGACTAATTCTTGATGTTACCTTACATCTCTCTAAAATGTGAGAGCAAAATCATCAATAGAAAAGTAGCAAGACTGTCAGAGACACGTCTTTTGTAGGAACAATCTTGCATCTTAAATTTAAGAATGCTTTAAAAAACATCTAACAAGTAAATAGGGGAAAAACTGTGTAAAACTCTGCAAAAGAAACTGTTGTCTAACACATCCAATGAGTGTGATGACTGAGAGCCTCAGTTAAAGCCAGTAAGGTTTTGAGGGTTTTGGTCTTGTTTTGTTTGCTTTTTTTAATGGTGCACTTAACTATGCAAGTCTATAATTTGGTAGAGAAAATAGAACTGTTATCAGCAGAGTATTTTATTTCAGTTTTATTTCAGAAAAATTGGTTCCCAGTTAGAAATCGATTGGGAGGGCCAGCAAACAAAGCATTAGTATTAATTTCAGGAAGTCACATGCACTGTTAGTAATCCATAAAAGGGCAAATTCTGAACTATTGAACACCTCACTCCAAAAAAAATGTTGATAATATGACTCAGATGGTAGATCAGCGCTTTTTGCAGTAGAAAATGACAAGTTAGTTCTTGCCAAAGAACTCTTGATTAGGAGTACAGAAGTACAGGAAATTTTCAATATTTAGTGTTGAAAACTTGACCAAAACAGTTTGATCCTCTTGGCACTGCAAGCTTAGTCAAAGTATAGGGCAATGGTGAAAAGATGAGAGGAACTAGAGACACATCTGAAAGTTTTCCAGAGCTGGCTATAAAGCAAGACTTCACTAAGTTCATAAAGCGGAGAGTATACAGGAATCATTCTGATCCTTTTGCAAGCCGTCTATCTGCCTTTCATGACTCCATAAATGTTTGTAGCAACTCTTAATAAGGAAATGTAGGATTAGCCAGACAATTCGTGCTGGTTAGCCTTCAAGGCAGTTACATCTGGAAGTGGGGAGCCACGCCGTATAATCAAGCAGCTCTTTACAAGCCATGTGCAAGTACTTCTGGTGCCTGTGACAGGGTCAGTAAGTGCAGTTTAAGGAGTTACTCTACCTACACCTGAACGCGCTGAGGCTTGGTGTCCTACTAGGTAATGAACCACTGTGCATCTCGTTTAACCTGAACCATGGGAGAGGCAACGTTTGGCCATCAGTGTCATCAAAAACGTTGTTTTCACATCTGTATTTCCTTTATCATGCTGCTGGGCCAGCTGAGAGTCGCGCTGCAGTCGTACCCTGCGAGGTACCTCCAGCCAGTCAGACGGCTAACAGGGACAGAGCCAGGAGCAGTGTGCTTCCTGGGAGGAGCTCTCACGTTTGGAATGCAAGCTGTGGCTCCATTAACCTTGCAGGCTTTTCTGGAAGAGTGACTTCAGAAGTACGAGTTTGTTTATTTTTTATCAGGAATTAGTTAAGGATGTAATTTACATCTTAGGGTCTTTGTGGAAGAAGGAAAAGCTTTCTTTTTGAATACACCTTGATTTATTTCTATGTATATATAAAATTACACATACACATTATTTTTCATATATATGTTAGCTTTCCAAATAGTCACTTCAGAATGCATTTTGTGTATCCAAGTCAGAGTTTAAGTATTTGTACTTGGTTAAAAAATGGTTTAGACCTAATTGTTTTAAAATAAAATCACAGTGTGATTTTGCTGAAAATACTTGTCTGTGGGAAGTTAAAAAATTCCTACAATACAAAGACTTCTTTTAATGCAACTTACTGAAGAGCAAGAACTGTCATGGTAGTATACAAATGGGGCAGATGGAAATATCCCCTTGAGGCTATGGGACTTGAGTTAATAAACCTTGAAAAGTTACCATAATTTTCACTTTGTATTTTCCTCATGAACCCAAGTAATATAGCTCATTCGTTTTGAATATTACCACTAGACTCACAGGCTATAAGTCTGATTTTCTTAAACCCTACTTCTAACTAGATCCAGACCAAAGCTAAAATGCTTGTCCCATTAAAAGTTAATAGCAAAAATTCCATTGGCTTCAGCAGGGCCAGGATTTTCTTCTGAGACTTTGGATTTTAGTATATTTGTTAAAGTAAGTTAAATTAATCAGCCTAGTGTTCAAAAGGTTGGCCAGTTCTTTTTCTGCTAATCCTCCTCTGTATCTGTTGGATGTGTCTGCTAATATTTCCTTGATATAAATATCTTTCTAGAAGTTTCCTCAATGTGTTCAGTACATCACCAGTGCATCATGCCTGCAACACAGAATATTAGCTCTTTTGCAATTAAATGTATGGGGAAAGGGATGAATGTACTTGAGCTTATGAAAATGATCACTTAGGGTTAAAATCTTCATGTAATATGAGTAGAAGCTCATTATAAAGCTAAGTCAGAGTCATGTATTCTCTACCTCACATAAGAGAATCTGAGGTGATACAAACTGCCTCTTCAGAGGAATGCAGTTTTTAGATTGTGAAAGAAGTCAGCAAATTAGAATATTTCAGAGGCAGTAATTTATGTCAAATAGCAACAGAGATCTAGAATTTTTCTGTGGAAATAAAATGGTCCAATGTGGGGATGATAACCTGGGCTAAAGTAGCAGATTTTAGAGCCAAGGAACAAAAGCCAAGTAGTTATGTAGAAAATTTGGGGAGAATGCAGCCTTTCTTCAGCCATCCCACCCTCTAAGCAGCAGAGAGAATGTTGTACCAGTACCTTCGAAAATCCCAGCTCATGGCTGAATAAAACGAAGAAAACAGATCCTGCTGTAATAAAAACACATGTAAAATTCCTGGAAATGTTTCCTGTTACAGGCTGCCTGGTTAGTATAGGCTGCCTGCACATTGGTACAAAGTCAGCAATTGTCTGATGTTCATATTTCTTTTTGCCAGGAAGATGAAGATCAGACCGGAAGGTTATCGGTCTCCTTTGCAGTCATGTTAGGATCAGAAGGAATAAAAAAACTAATTGTCTTGATTGCATTTCAGATTGTTTTGATTGGGATTATGCCCATGAGATAAAAAGCCACAAAACAGGCTTTTTTTTCTGCCACAGTAAAAGCCAGAGAAGAGCTTTTGCTTTGGAGTTGATACAGAGTAGTCCAAAAAATGTCCTGCAAGCCAGATCCAGTCCACAGCATGATTCTGCCCAGATTACCAATTTTTTGAAGTGACCCTGTGTTGGGACTGTAGCTCGGCAGGAACAGCTGTTACTGGCTCCTCCGGATGGTCAGGATGATCTTAGTGTACCCTTCACTCCCCAGCTCTTTGCTCCTCAAGCTGCCACTGTGTCTGTGTTGTGGGTGAGGGCTCTTGTCCCATGACTGCGGACCCTGTCAGGTATCCAAGGAGCTGACCCAAAACTGGCATCTGGCCAAGAGCAATTAAATGGTTGGACCAAATGGGTAATACCTTATTCCAAGATGAGTATTTGCTTTTTTCCACAAGGCAGTCTTCCATTGCATCTCTCTCTTGTTTTTCCCTGTCTTTATGTGGGATGTGAGTTATCAGGGGAGTTAGAGGTTGCAGTTCCATTAGCTGGCTGGAGACATCGCAATATGTGATATTTTCATTTGGTCTGCTCTGAGCTGTGCTTGCTTACCGGAGGTCTGCAGTATATTTGCAGGCACGTAACATATGCCTGCAGTAGACATGTTTTAGAGGAGTGAAACTGGTGGTAGCACAATGTCTACAAGGCTGCAGAAAACGGGGGGGAAACACTTAGACAATATGCCTTGAGGCTACCTTCTTAATGGGCTTGAAATAAAGAAGCAGGAAGTGTTCTGGTGTTCTGGGATGTGGAGAGACACATTTTCAGGTTAGTACAAGATACATGTTGGGAGTATTATTGACCAGCATTGTTCCTTCCCCGGCAAGAAGGGCCCTGGTTCTACGTCCTAGTGATGAATTTCCAGCTTATTTGAACAGTTCGCTTATTTATCTTGGATAAAGACCTTACTGCAGTCATCTGGGCTAGACTACTGTAATGTGCACCTAATTGTTTCCCTTGAAATTGATCCGGAGCCTCTTTGGGGTGGAAAACTGGTATATTAAAAAATACAGCCCTGTCCATGTAGCTGTTCAAATTTTAATCCCCTGGTTCTCGGGCAGCAGCCTTGCGCTCCATGTCCCTGTCTGGCAGTTGCTCGCGGTTGGACATGGCTTTCTCTCCCTGGGCTGAGTCAGACGCGGGCCGAAGGCAAGTCTTTCTTGTCCTCGGTTGTGGAACTCCCTGCCAGAGCCCTTTGCTGGCTGCCTTTAAGGCAAGCTGTAAGCCCTGTTTATTTCAGTTGGCCTATCCATGACTGTTTTATGGGCTCCCTACCTTTGTTTTTGCATCTGCTACCCTTTTGTTTTTCTCTTTCCTCTAACTAGTCAGGAATTGAATCTTTTGGGGCTGGCAGGTCCCTTTTGAATTCTGTGTGTATAGCATATTGTAACATGCTATTAGATTTTGCTTTCTACTTTTACTGTTTTGCATTTGGCTCTTTATGCTACTTGGCTTGCAATTGGTGCTTTAGAAAAGATCAAATAAATATATCATTGTGTCAAGTCTTATTTTGTATGAGGGTTAAATCCAGTATCCAAATATAGAAGAATGTGTTTATGGGGAAACTTAGTACTGAGAGAATTAGAAAGAAAGCTCCAATTAGAAAGCAAGCTGATTCCATGCCATTTGCTATGCCATGTTTTCTTTAAGAGGAAACTTCCACTGTAATTAGCAAGAAAGTGCAGCCTACCGGCCAATGCATTACCTAACACAGAGCCTGCTATTCAGTCTTAGGAATAGTTTGTGCTTTTATATGCTCCTTTGGAGACTGACGATACTATGAAGTCCAGTATCAGCAAAACAGGAGTCTAAACACAAGCAGAGTCAGGAAATCTTGTACAATAGATGATAAATAGCGATTTGGTTCATTGGCCACTTCAGGAGGAAGCATGTGAATGTAATCGTGGAATACAATGGTCTGTGCTTCAAATTTAAGCGCTAGAATTAGTGTCTGTTTTCCATCCTGTAACAAATGTTACATACATACCCCAGCCTGTGTACATGATGTTTTTATTTATGTTATAGGGGTTGCCCACAGGATCAGCAGAAGTTCAGGTCTTTGTTTTAGAAACTGCATAGGACTTAGCATAACGACATGTTTTACCTCACATTGAGATAAGTCTGATAATATCAACCAGGGGAATGAAACAAACAACAAGGAGGAAGAGGAAATAGCAGCCAAGTGCTGTACAAAAAGCAAGGGTCTTAGTTCAAATATTGTCATCTGAAAATGGTTTATGGGCACTAAAAAAGAGGAGTGAACCCAGGGGTAAGGTCATGCCACTTTGCTGAGCTTTGGGAATCCGGGAAGTTACATATCATCCATCTAAGGAAGTTCCACTTGTAAAATACTGTCAAAGCCCAAGTTGTTTAGGGCAGTTTGGTCCTGCAAAACATTACAATTATTAATCACTTGACTAATCCACATTAATCAGTACAGCCTAGTAGCAAAATTATTTATCAGCTTGGTGAATTAAGCAATCTTGCCAAGAAATGAGCCTACTTGGAATTTTAAAATTTATGAAAGAGTGTAAAACAAGATGACTGGAAAAGATGCAAAATCTCCACAAAATCGACTTTATCTCTCATCTCACTGTTTCCATTTCATCCACCACTGACAAGACCAAAAACTTTGATGCAGAATATTCAGAAAGTTAAGTATTCATTCTGTGTGTATGGGAAAAGTGAGCCTCTCCTTCCCGAGCACAAACACAGAGAGAAAAATAAAACTAAAGATAAAAGTAGATGTGTGAGAGGGGAAAGCAGAGTAAGTATTTGTTTCTTAATTGTGAGGAGGATTGTTGTTAGGCTTTTAAGAATAGAACATATAAATGAGTACAGAAACAGCATACAACATCCCATCCAGAAATTTAAATATAAGATACATTGGAAGGATGTGTAAGAGTCTTTTAGGCTTCAAGAAGCCTCAGGGGATTCAAGGGAATAATCTGGTGTGTATAGCACAGCCGCCTCACTTGAAGTGAGGAAAAATAAGGCAAAGGGTAGTAAACAAAGTTTGACACGTATATTTCAGTACTGGAAGTAATAAATAATGGTTGTTGGTGGGAGCTGAGTGCTTCACTGACAAGAACAAGATGGCAATAACTAACTCGTCCCAGATGAAGAACAAAGTCTATTTTCTGTGGATAGAAGGATGACTAATTGAAAATGTCTGAACACCAACAATTATAAAATGGAGAGAAGGGTCTTGGCTGTTAATGCTATTTCTACTACTTCAAAATGTATATTGTCCTTACATTCCCTTCAAGGAGTGACACAATCCTCTGCTGTCTTCAGACACTTGTGTGTTCTGTGGCACTTCAGGCTGCAAATGTTCTGAACCAGAGGAAATGGAAGCAGTGATTCTGCTGAGGAAGGGCTACTGCTTTCTAGAGCAGGTTGACGACACAGGCTATTGAGTCCTTACAGAGAATTGTTTGTCTTCTGGTTTTAGATGGCTTTAATTCCTCCAAATTACTCCTTGAATAATAGGAAAAAGGGCAATTTGAATTTCAGTGACAGATTGGACATAACAGGTTGCAACTATTAGGTCTAATTTTACCATACTGAGAAATAAAATTGCCTAAACATAAACATCGATCACTGATGCAGTAAATTAATTTGTACAGAAAAAGTAGTTTAACTGCAGTGCACATTAAACATAGAAAATTTTCAAAATTATAGCTCTCTGAATTAATTTGTACACTTGTTTACTTGTTAAAAGCAAAGCGTAAATTTTTGATTTTTTTTTCCTTCTGTTTGTGACTTTGAATTGTGAAAAATGCGGACAATCACTGATTGGTTTTTTTTTTCCCCGCCCCCTGTTTCTGGCCAGGTTAGTAGACATAGTAAGACCTCTTTTAAATGTTGTTTCATTCTAGCAAGTAAATTCAGCATTTCAATAGGTTTGAATTATGCTTTCTTAAGAACGGGTGGTGTCATACAATTAAAAAATGTACGATTTGGTTCAGCAATGAGTTTACATTCAAGTTTGTCCTCAGGCTTATTTAAACTGTTGAAGTCTTCCAAACTGTTCCATAAAAAATGTCATCTGTGTCTTCTTCCTTCTACTCCCAAAAAATCTGTACATACTCCTTCCCCACATTTTAATATGGTATCTAGAGACTTAACATAGATGCCAGCCAACTTTTCTTCATTATGGCAGTTGCTATTTTTAATATGCTTATTGTTTTATAAAATGGGAAAGAACGTGCCCTTCTTACTTGAAACTATGGCTGTAACGTTACCGATCATACGCAGTTGCAAGTGCATATGTAAGCTGGATAAAGGTTGCCTAAGTCGCAGTGGAACAGGATCTGCCAATGTGGCTTATTTTGATGGTATCTGGTGTCTACTGTTTTCAAGGACAGTAGTTCGATTCAAACACAATTCTGATAAGTGGCAGGTTTTCATGTCTTTAATGCCCTGACAAGGGCATCACTCTAAAGAGAGGGAGGTGAAACCATTTGGATGAGAATTTCTTCCCCTCTCCTTTGTGCTGACTCACCAAGATAATGGACAATTAATAGTGAACCTTCTCTGCAGGGAAAGTCTAGGGTTATCACTAATAAAAAGTGCTCATGAAGTGTTTGGACACAAAAGGGGGAGAAAAAATAAACATACAAATATAGAAAGCAGGACCAGCACAAGGCTCAATCTACAATATTAATTTTTTTCACCTGAAATTATGGTGAATGTTTTTTCAGTAGCAGCAGCTGCAGCTTTTTAGACCTGGCTCCTTTCTTGTGAACTGTGAAAAGAAAGGACAAGAGGAATGTTGCCATTCTTTTTTTTTTTTTTTTTTTTTTTTGTGGTCAGGGAGAAAGCTGGCTTGTGTATTTTTTAGAGATACCAATTAGTAGGGCTGACTGCTCTTAGTTACCAGTCACATCACACTGTAAAATTTTCCTGGTAGGATATGAAGGAGCTTTTTTTTTAAACTGCTCTTCACTGCTCTTCACCTTATCTTCTGATCCAAGAGCAGGTTTGCAGGATTCTCTTCAGGTTTTTCATCCTTATTGCTTACATTTAGACTGTATGTGGGATTACTCCTTTCTGAAGAGAGCACACTTCCCCTTGCTTGGGGGGAAGGCTCACAAATTGTGAGTCCGTGCAGCGCTCAGTTTTTGCTTCACTGGGCAATCCTAGCAACTCTCAGATGCTCCTGGAACAGCCCGCTGCCCCTGAGGTCACCTGGAGAAGGAGTTGCTGGAGGTCAGCAGAGCGCTGCTCACATTTACAAGTCAGCGGGCAGACTGCCCTGGGGATTATTGCAGTGGCCGTACCTGTGCTCCGGATTTAGCAACCGACGATGCGATTGTGCGCCGCTGTTGTCCAGGTAAACACAGAAAAGATGTACAGTGTTTCCTGGAGTTAGATAAACCAAAGATTAGTCTAAACTGAGAGTGGAACAGGTTAACTGATCTTTCTCTACCCTAAGCTTTCATTTGTCCCTCGAAGCACTGAGCTGTCAATAGAGTGTACAGACTGATAAGTATGGGTTCTCCTCAGCCTGAAGAGATCTGTCTGATAAGATGGCCCTAAAAAAGAGAGAGAGAGAGAGAGAAAGTACGTTAACTGCTTTGACTGCAAAATACCCCCTGGTAGCCAGAGATAAGACACCTTGAGCTGCTCAGAAGACCTTAGACAGGATGTAAATGAAGCCAATAAAAAAAAAAAAAAAGAATAATTTCAAATCCAGCCGCTATTCTGCTCTGCCCTTATTTCCAGCTCTGACAGCAAAAGGCTTAATTTACTGTATTTCACACCGGGCTTCCATTCTACATTGAGGAAGCTACAAAGGGTTGTTTTAGATATAGGCTTTAACAAACTGGAGATCTCTTTATTTTGGAGAGGCCTCTATTTCAGATACTTCATCATGCATTTCAGCAGGCTTTGGTGAATGGAAATTATACAGAAGAGAAGGAAAATTCTGCCTTTTACAAAGAATTTCACCTTCTCTTTTTTATAATTTAATCACCCAAATAAACCTGTATTAACATGAAAGGACGGAGTGAAGCATATACGTACTTTAAATGCAACTCTTACCTTGCAAAGTTCCACACAGAGGGACTGATACCCTGCAAGATAAGCAGATGGTAGGTGTGACAGTTCACATGTGACATCTTCATAGTATGATTTGGTCTTCTGAGCACTGTGAACTGGGAAATTCGTTAGGTTTCCCTTACAGGCTAGACCACTTGTATATTAATGGAAGCCACGCACACCTGCCAACCTGTGCCTGTCCCGTGGCATAGAAATCCACATGTGTTCCTGTCCAAGCAAACCTGGGGAAAATGAGGGTCAGGACAAAAGGACTGTCTTACACAGCATTTTGACTGCATTGAAAAGGTTCCCAACACACATTGCCCCCAGTGTGACTCTGCTGCACTAGAGTTGGTGTAAGCATTTGTCTGCCATCCTGTTAAAAAAAACCAAGGTTACCTTTGCTCCAGGACATCTTTTTTAACAGCTGTGCAGCACATCTGCACTAACAGTCAGATCTAAAAGAAGAGAGCCTAAAATGGGGTATGGATGGACTATAAGAAGCTAAATAGAATTGGTTATCCAAAATTTATCTCCCTGGTTTACACCACTTTGCTAGGCACCTCTTCATTTCATGAAAATTTCTCAGGTTGCGGTGGTTTGGTAGTTTGTGCAAACCACCCTAGTGTGAGCATCAGGGTAACCATTGCCTTTGATCAGCCTGCTGGATGGACAGTGTCATACTAAGCCCAGGACTTGCTGGGCACTTTCAGCAGAAAGTGCTCTGTTCCTGTCTTCCCTACCTAGGGGCCAAGTAGGTAAAATATTACATGGCAAGAGGCCTTGATTCAGTTGTCAGAGTATCCTGAGGGGATTCAAAGCTGCGTTTCCTGCCTCTGAGCAGAGGGTCTCAAGCTGTCCAAAGGTCCCTTCTCCTGGAAGCTGGGCATGCTGAAGGAAAGAGTATCCTATTCGTAGGACTGGTAGGAGCACATTTGAGAAGGAACTTGTTACCCTGTGGAGAGGGACACTCATTTATTCCAGGTGTTCTTGCAGTCTGGAACTCATGCTTAAGTTTATTTTTGTTTTTATCCAGTGCCTCTTTAATGTAGAAAGAGCCCAGTACTCCCCTTTCCCAGCTGAGTGCCCAAGCTGCGAGGCTGCAAACCTTTCCCTGGTTCCCCCCCAGGGCCCCATGAATCCTGCTTTCTTTGCTTCTTGGGCTCCTGGAGACACCTAGGTCCCTTTGCAGATCTAGGTCCAGGAGTTTTCACCTGTGTAAATAAGACCTCCACCACATTTCTGCCATTCTAAGAAATAAGCAGTTCTGTGTTTATTTACTGTATTTAATTCTAGCACACTGTAAAATAACACTGATGTGTTTTTGAAAGCGTTAACTGCCTACACTGCTTTCGCTTGATCTTAATTTCCTTTTACTTTCCATTTCCTTGAAAAGATTTTTAGATATCTTTGCCTGGGTTTCTTTCAGATGCAATTATTGAGTCCCGTCTTTCTCTCTACCCTGTATTTCTTTCTTTTGCTTCTCCACACATTACCTTTCTCTTTCCTCTGTCCTAGTTTAGCCCCCTCCTGACTGTCTTGCTGTTGCTGTTCCGATCTAAAGGCAATGAGGCAAAGAATTGGGGTGGTTGAAATGCAGGCACAAGTGGGACAGACAGGCACACATGATAAAAAATGGGGGACCTTCATGATTAAACTCTAGATTAACTGAAAGAAGGGAGATATTCAAATCAGTACCCAAGGTGATGCTTGTCATCTCAGGGGTTTCTGCTTGCAAATCCCGCCCAGAGGCTCCATCTTTTGTCTGAGCCTCCAGCTAGGGACGTTTTGACAGCCTGCCCTTCTCCCTGCAGGGTCCTGCAGCTGTGTGGGAATGGGAACTTAGAGGGCAGCTGTGAAGCAGGGTCTCCTTCAGCTCTTAGGGCCTGATCTTCTGGACCATTTGATTTTGGGAAGGAAAGAGAAATAATGACATTTCTCTGACTTAAGACACACTCCTTATACTGTGACCTGGGAAAGAAAGAAACAGTCAGCTCATTTTAATACCTATATATCTTGAAAGTTTGACTGGAACTGCATTACAGGGACTGCTGTCTCTGAGGCTTTCAAAAGGAGCTGCAGCATGGGGAAAATTGGAGGGAGAGGACTTTTGGTCCTATACATGGTGTTGCCTGGAGGAGAGCACAACCCAGTGAAAACAGAAGGCAGAGGGAAATATTGGAGTCCAGCGAGGAACTCTGAACTGTTATCCCCTAGTCATTTGCCGTTCTTAATAAGCAGTACAAATACTGTTACCAGCACAACAAATTATAATAATTATTCTCTAGCAAAAACCTGATTGACTGAATCACTACTTTTAGTACATGAGGTTGTTAATATACAGGTTCTTAGGAGATCATTATTATGTAGAAGTTTGCTGGAGTATTTGAATGGGCTTTTGCTCTGCCATTATCTTGATTTTAAATGCAATTATTCTCAGGGTGCTTTTTTCTGACCCTAGCTTCAGATGGAACAAGCCTGGTGGTCTCTGACTCATACTGTACAAACAAACAAAAACAACAACTAAAAGAAACAGCAACTTAACAGCGGAAGAAATACAGTGTAAATGTGTTTGTCACATTTAAGCAGTGGACAAATGAGCTAATTTGAATCGCTTAGTGCTTGTATAGTCACAACTAAACAACCCCTGTAAATTAATTGTGTGACATGCGATTCCCAATTATGTAAAGCAGTATAATAAGCTGTGAGGATGGTGACTGTCATTAGTTATATGTACAGGAGTGTGGAAAATTACTTATGCTTTCTCTTTGCTTATAGAGGCACAAAATGCCAGCTTCCTCAAACAAGCAGAAGGGTAGCTCTGTTTTCTTCTAGTTGCAAATTGGGTTTTGTGTATAATTTGAAAGGTGGAGCAGAATATGAACTGCTTGCATTTTCTTTAATTTGGCTGCAGAAGATGGAATTCATTGGGCTCTGTCTGTTCAAATGAACTTTAAGCAACAATCAAGGAAAACATTTATGCTCCTCTTTACATATGTAATGGTAATATATCTTCTGAAGAAGACATAATGGAGCTGGAGCCTTAGGTTACCTTAGGAGAGCAATACAGGAATGTTAACTACTTATGTAGGCATTAAAGGCATTTTATAAAAGCAAGCAGGTTTTTCCTGTGAGGTATTAAAGTAACTTATTTGTTGTTTCTAGGAGCTACCTTTCCTCTGGTTATGAAATTTAAAGTGGGAAAACCTCCCTACCAGCTGTCTCAGTTCTTTTGGTCAGGAACCCCTGTATGTTTCTCCCCCAGTAATCTAACTGTTAATGCATTTAATTGGTGCTCCCAAAGCAGTTTTGAAATATTGATAGATTTTAAAAAACATCTGTAAATTATAAATAATTTTTAAAGTTCACATTTCTCTTTTGAATGCCCATTACAGAGTATTAGTTTTCAAGCCATTTAATAAGTTATGAGACAAATGAGTGAGTTTAATCTGGGGTCACTGATGTGAAAGAAATGTGATGGTTATATTAAAGTTTCAGCTTTTCCAAAACTGTGTACATTTCTATTGAAAGTAAACAGAGAATGTTACATAATAATGTATATTTTATTTAAAGTGACTTTAAAGACTAGTCCTACCTTCTACTTCTATTAAAAGCTTCAAAACTGTAACTTGTTTCAGTGACACGTATGTTAGGCCATCACTGAAGCCATGTTAATCCTTAAACACTGTCCTTTGATCTTCTAGTTATTTAGATCTATTCAGCACACAGCACAATATTGTTTTATTTCAGCAATATCTAACCTCTTCATTTGCTATTTATTCACACCTGCATATTCCCCTAAGATTCCTTATCTCATTTTCAGGGTAGCCCTGCAGACAATTAGTGGTGGTAATAATATAAAATGTGGCCAGCACTAAAACCTGAAATGGCCATTACAACTAAACTATATGATATATAATAACCACTCCACTCAATTACCTGCACAAAAATGCAAGGATTTAAAACTGTGGAGACTTATCATACATCCAGTTAACTGACCTACCTACCTACTTGCTCTTTAGTCCTTCCTTTCTTACAAATCATGTTCTGCCTTGTGGCATGCTGCTCTGGTAAATTAGCAAAGCTGTACATTTGTATGAGTTTTCCAGCCTTTTCAATAAGCGTGTATAGGCACATATAAGTCTCTGCACTGGCATATGAACAGGTCTTTGACTGGTGGTAGGACAACAAATAATAACTACGTAACAACCCAATGCATAAATGCATACATGTGCATTCACAATCCATGTGCCTGTGGCAGTATGGAGTACATAGGTTTATGTGCTGCTGCCTGGTGTACTTGATTTTTCATTTTTAGTATCTATTATCATCCTATGTAACTCGTTATTTTTTAGCTGTTAAAGGAACCTTTCTATTTAGTACTTCGGATGGGGTCCTGCGGCATAGTTGTGTCACCAGTCTGCCATTACTGTCATGGGAGACGAGTAGTGAGAACATATGAGCAGGACCCAGAGCTGGGGGATGTCTGTCCATCTAAACTGCTGGGCTTTCTCTTTGGTGAAGTCCAGCAATTTAACCATTTTGCCAGCTCTGTGTTTCAGGGGAGAAAGAATTTTTCTTGCAGGAATGACTTGGAGTGGGGAGATGCAGGTTCTGTTTCCTCCTTCACACAGATTACATTTGTAACCTGAGGCAAAGCATTCCAGCTTGTCTGTGCCCCAGTTACTTGAGCAGCAAAATAGGGAAAATGGAAAACTGCTGCTTACAGGATATTGAAAATATTAATTTGTTCATATTTGTAAACTGTGTTCTATCAGAGGACCCCAATGTATTATGGCACATAAAGGTTAGCTGACATTTGCTTTAGGAATGTGGCCATTTGTCTAGTGGCAGCAAAAACATGTTTAAATCATACAGAAAAATAAGCTATGATAAAGCAAGTGCCCTGAAGTCTACTCTGGCAAAAGCATGTGTATGTCATAGACCTTCCTGGTAACAAAGTAACATCTTTCTGAAGCAGCCCTGTTAATTCAGTCAGCAGCACTAGGGATAAGATCACTTTTAAGACCTCGCGTCTGCTGGGGTTGGCACATGAGTGTCTGGCTGCTAACTCCACAGAGGTGCTTTTGTGCTCTTGTGCTTCCCCCTTCCTCCCCCCCTTTTGTGGGATAACTCCTTCTGGTATTGCTTCACTTTTCTGTTAGTGGGCACTTTCCCCATCAATACGACTGAACAGGTGTTACTCTGCTGCTAACTGAGTTTCCAGCTGTCCTCCTCCAACACAGACCAGGCAAAATTTGTTGTTTCGTCCTATTAGACAGACTAGAGAATTATCAAGCCTGAGATGGAGGTCTTCCTTGCAGGATATGATAGTTTTGTTGCCAGAAGATGGTCAGGAAGGCCTGGCTGGCTAACAAAGACAGTCCTTCAGCTGCTGGGTGTAGTTCCAGTTTTGCATCCCCTTTGGCAGCAGCACAGAGACTGCTGCAGTGTGGCCAGCCAGCAGAATTAGGAAATAAGGACCTCTTTTATTTACTCAGGCTGCTGAATCATGGGCATTCCTGTCTGCTTGGAGAAAAGTCAGGCAGCTCTACTTTCCACTGGAAGTCTCAGGAGTGCTTGGTACTTTCATCTCAGAGTGTTCACACACTTGTTTTAATGTGCTTTATGGAAATGGTGAAACTCAGCAAGTACAGTTGGTGTAGGAAAACATCTGCACTAACTATTCACACACATTTGCATCTTTAAATAGACTTTTAGGCCTTGTAGCCGATTTTCAGCAAAGTTTTTTGGTTGTGAGTGCTAGAGCTTTCTTAGAGTCAGCGAGTGTGAAGTGACTGGTTCCAAAAATTAAAAATTTACATGGACATGTTAAGTGCATCACATTGAAACTCAGAATACTTGCCATAACACAAAAAAGGCATTTACAGTAAGTAGCACTTAGTGAGTGCTGAAGGAAAAAAAAAAGAGGTCGATACAGAAAATATATTTTAAAACTCCATAAACACTCTGTCAAGTACCTGGAGCCCTATTCTGCCCTCAGATAGATGTGTACCACTCCTGGGAACTTGTATGTGTGCATCTGAATTTGGTCCAGAGTATTTTAAAACAGCTTGTTATAACATTAAAGATGAGATTTGTAATGTTGACATACAGCTCAGTGTGTAGGTGTCTGCAGATTTATATACAGGCAGCTGTGTGCAGAGTAGCAGCAAACTGCATTTTCTATGAGAGTGATGGGCGAAAAGGGGTTTGAAGCCCTTTACCCCGACAGCAGGTCAAACTTTACCCCCAGTGCAGAGCTGGCTCTGTGGTGAGATCCGCTGGGAAAGCTGGAGTGGAGTCTGCAGCCCAAGCATCTGGCTCGCTGCAGAGACCTTAAGTTCAGCTCCTCCATCACAGTTTTGAGGGCCAAGGCCTGCTCTCCTTGTGTCTGTGCACGTGGAGTAGCCTCAGTGCAGAGCAGCAAGTCACACTTTGCTGCCGTTCTGAGGGAGTTGCTCTTAGTGGTTGCACCTTAATTTTATGGGGCAGCATCCTTGTGGGGAAGGGTGGGGAGATGGCAGGACAGGCATTGCCATCAGGGACGTCCTGCTGTAGCAGTAGTTACCCTTAGTTCAGGGTAATTACTGGTTACCCTGGTTGCTGTCCCCAGATCTATTCCTACCCAGCCCCTGAGCTCAACTGGCACATTAGTCCATTGCACACAATGTTCCCAGTGTTCAGGTTGGAGTCTGCACAGCAAAAGTCACTGCAGTGAAACATTTCCCTTGTTGCAGAATGACGGTTTCAAAAGCCTTTCTGTGGGTCACTGAGAGCTGATGGGCTTGGCTTTGGAACCCTTTGTGTGAGCGCAGCCCAGGGTCCCTCCCTCTAGAGCATGAGGCCAGCCACCAGTGCCCGTTCCACACAGGCTCTCCCCTGCCCCGCCATGCCAGGGGATGGGGGGGGAGTCAGGAAAGCGTGTTGGCCACATTGTTAGGCTTGTACTCAGGAAAATCCTGTTGTCCTCCGCCTTGCGGAATTCCCCCTGCCTTGCTGGTTCTTCTGTAGCTCTGAGAGATGGAAAGATTTTCACTTCTCACATTAAAAGGACACAAGTCTGACTTGTAAGTGGCTTGCTCTTCTCCCTTTTGCACAAAGAGAATTGCTCTGTAGAATTAGTATGGGCTCTGATTAAAAAATGCAACGGCAAAGTGACACACATTTCCATTTGCTGTCTGGAAAGTAAGAACTGTCTCTGTGCTATAGTTACATTCTTCTCCCTCGGCTTTCCTTACCCCTGTATAAAAGCTGAGGAGACTCCCAGGCAAACAAGAAGAATTGGGTGGGGGAAAGGGGCTGCCATTGCTTATGCCATGGTCACATTCCACGCTTGATCCTCACCCTGCTGCCAGCCCGACAGCTTGCTGGGATCCACGAGCCGGGGGGAATAGTTGTATAATAGGTAAAGCTGGGCAGGCAGTGGCCACAAAAAGGAAGTGATTTACTGCTATGTCAGTGATGATACACTATTTATAACACTTACTATCTATTCCTCTAAACATTTATACAATAATATATCATTTCTTCATAGGATATACATTTTAATACTAAATTTGGTTACAAAATATGTTGCCTAGGCAGTCACAGACTATTTTTCTTCACTCAGTTACTTGACATAAATTCCTGTTTATCTGCCATCAGTGGGTGTATGCTAGAAATATATTGGATTTTTAAAGAACAAAAGGTTTTCCCATTTAAAAGACCTATCTGGAAAGATGCATTCAATATAAAATTTAGAACTGGCGAAAACGTTAACATATTTTTCTGTAGATGCTTGTTCCACTGTTTTGATCATTTCCAGTTTTAGAGTCAAACCCAGCAATCTGGAAGGGCAGTATACACAGATTTATATTAAAAGTCTCCTGCAAATATTGCAGTCATTAATGTACCATCTTAAAAACTCACCTGACTGGTTTTATTTAGTGTGTATGACAATGAGGAACTTTGCACATTGGTAAGCATTTTAGCAGACGATAGTACTTTTGCTGGAAGGAAGGATTTTTATGTTTTAATTTTTTTTAAAACAAACAGCATTGTCTTCAGTTCAAAAACATGACACTCAGGCCAGGGTTTGATTTTGTTATTTAAATACATACCATTAGTGCAGATTTGTATGTAGGTAATTACAGATGTATATTACGTGTGTATGTGCAAAAGGTTTGTTTAATTTGTGAAACCCTCCTCTCCAAGACGTAAACAAGAGGATAAAAACCCATGCAGTTTCCAAGTTATCCTGAAAAGCATTGTGTCAATGGGCAGGCATCCAGCAATGGTGTTTGGTTGTTTTCTCAGAGCTAGATGGTTGCCATCTGGCATTGATAGTGAGATGGCGTTGTCATCAGTTTCTAGATGCAGGAAAGGAATGAATCCTCATCTGTTTCCTGTGGATAAGCAAGAGGTTGATAATCTAGTAAAATCTCTTTACCTTAAAGTAAGCAGGCTTGGAATTTGTTTATATAATATAGGCCAGCTCTAACTTTTGTGTTGTAGTAAATTTCTTGAGAGAAGGCTGAAGGTGTTAAGAAACTTACTGCTTTGCAAGAATACCTTTAGAAAGATATTTTTCAACGGGTTTATCGTATCTTTTTTCTGTAATGTTACTGCAGTCAGTGTTACTTTTAAAAGGAAAAAAACCTCAAGCATTGCCCCCGGAAAGGAATAGAAGAATTATTTGATGTAGAGTGATCTTTCAAACATTCTTTTAATATTTTTAAAGAAGTTTTAGGTTAAGATCAGTATGATCATTGCAGTATAGTTATCTAGATTTAAAACAAAAGGTGCAAAAACTGTATAGCATATGTCTAGAAAAAAGTATTTACAACTTTCCCTGTTTAGAGACGAGGTAATACCATGGATAACTAGTCCGTTTATTATCTGGCCAGCATTTCTGTTTTGTCTTTTCCTGGTAACACATAAATCTTTTAGCTTTTACCATAAACGTTTATCATTTTTCCTGTTTCCAGTTTTTTACAAGTTGCTTTGTCTGTGATCACCTTACAGTACAGGTTCTGCTGTACTGAGGAAGTTCAGCTGGCTGAGGCCTTTGCAAAAAAGGAAGAAATGGTGGGCAACCTCTTGAACTTAAAAAAAAAAAAAATCTGTTCATGGCTGACCCTTGTGACACGTTCCCATTTTCCTTGATCCTGGTTGTTGGTTTGTTAGATTGTTTTGAACATTTAATGATCCAGCTGCCAGCTTTCAGTAACTGAATTGTATTATTGGAGAAATCTGGTTGCACTTCATTAGAGAAAACATCACTGTTTATATTGTTGTCCTGTTCCTCTCTTGTAATTTTTCCTTTTATTGTTTAGAATAACACCCAAGTCTCTCTTAGAAATAGCCTTTAAAAGAGTCCTGTGTTCAGAATCAACTTCAAAGGAAAAAATACCACAAACCTGTGGCAAAGCAGGGTGAATCTTTTCATTAAATATTAGGCATGTGGGTTGACTGTATTCATTTTAAAGCATTCCTGTAATATTTTCTCCTTTCCTTTGACTCTTCAGATGCTCACATAATATGCAAATAATTTTACAATGGATACAAAAGAAACATTAAATATATTAAAATCTGCATTTTAATAAAGTTGTCAATGAGTAATACATATCCTGCAACTGAGAAAGAATGATAAAAAAGCAATAAAAAGTTAATATAGGCACAGAACTATTTAATAACTTCTAATGTTTTACAGTATGATAAAAATAAATGTGGTCTTGAAACTGTTGGATGTCAGTGTAAGAAATATCCTAGTCTGAGTTTAAGGTTTTAGCTATTTAGGAGTAGCAGTCCTCCGTTATTCATATGCATTTTCTACCTCCTTTAAACTCTTGGGATTAAGCTTGTGGGCATGTTTTTTTCTCATTTCAGACGGAGTGGATGTTGAGGATGACCCCTCTTGCTCATGGCCAGCATCATCGCCTTCTAGCAAGGATCAGACTTCCCCAAGCCATGGAGAAGGCTGTGATTTTGGAGAAGAGGAAGGAGGCCCAGGGTTGCCCTATCCATGCCAGTTCTGTGACAAATCGTTCAGCCGCCTCAGCTACTTAAAGCACCACGAGCAAAGTCACAGTGACAAGCTCCCTTTCAAATGCACGTATTGCAGCCGTCTCTTCAAACACAAACGGAGCAGGGACCGCCACATAAAGCTTCATACGGGAGACAAGAAGTATCACTGCAGTGAGTGTGATGCGGCGTTCTCAAGGAGCGATCATCTTAAAATTCACTTAAAGACTCATACGTCCAACAAGCCATATAAGTGTGCCATTTGTAGACGTGGGTTCCTGTCATCTAGTTCACTGCATGGACACATGCAGGTTCACGAGAGGAACAAAGATGGCTCCCAGTCTGCTTCCCGGATGGAGGACTGGAAAATGAAAGACACTCAGAAATGCAGTCAGTGCGAAGAAGGCTTTGATTTTCCTGAAGATCTTCAGAAGCACATTGCAGAATGTCACCCTGAGTGTTCCCCCAATGAAGACCGATCTGCTCTTCAGTGTGTTTACTGTCATGAACTCTTTGTAGAGGAAACGTCCCTAGTAAATCACATGGAGCAGGCTCATAATGGTGAGAAGAAGAATTCTTGCAGCATTTGCTCTGAGAACTTTCATACTGTGGAGGAGCTGTACAGCCACATGGACAGTCACCAGCAGCCAGAGTCGTGCAACCACAGCAACAGCCCATCTCTGGTAACTGTGGGGTACACCTCAGTCTCTAGCACTACTCCGGATTCAAATCTCTCGGTGGATAGCTCAACAATGGTGGAAACAGCTCCTCCTATACCAAAAGGTCGTGGAAGGAAGCGGGCAGCTCAGCAAGTGCCAGATATCACTGGTCCTTCAAGTAAACAGGCAAAAGTTACTTATAGCTGCATTTATTGCAACAAACAGTTGTTTTCCAGCCTTGCAGTTTTGCAGATACACCTGAAAACTATGCATTTAGATAAACCCGAACAAGCCCATATCTGTCAGTATTGTTTGGAGGTATTGCCATCTCTCTACAATCTGAACGAACATCTTAAGCAAGTCCATGAAGCTCCAGACCCAGCACTGATTGTTTCTACCATGCCTGCCATGGTGTACCAGTGCAACTTCTGCTCTGAAGTGTTCAATGACCTCAACACCCTTCAGGAACACATCCGATGTTCTCATGGATTTGCCAACCCTGCTGCTAAGGACAGTAATGCATTCTTTTGTCCCCATTGCTACATGGGATTTCTTACAGATTCTTCTCTGGAAGAGCATATTAGACAAGTCCATTGTGATCTTAGCAGTTCCCGCTTTGGTTCTCCTGTGCTCGGAACCCCAAAAGATCCAGTGGTGGAAGTGTATTCTTGTTCTTACTGTACCAATTCTCCAATATTTAATAGTGTTCTTAAACTGAACAAGCATATCAAGGAGAACCATAAGAACATTCCTTTGGCACTGAATTACATCCACAATGGGAAAAAGTCCAGAGCCATGAGTCCGTTATCTCCTGTAACCATTGAACAGACCTCTTTAAAGATGATGCAGGCAGTTGGAGGTGCTCCTCCTCGTCCTGCCGGGGAATATATTTGTAATCAGTGTGGTGCTAAGTATACTTCCTTGGATGGTTTTCAGACTCATTTGAAAACACATCTTGACACTGTCCTGCCAAAACTGACCTGCCCTCAGTGCAACAAGGAATTTCCAAATCAGGAGTCACTGCTGAAGCATGTTACCATTCATTTCATGATCACCTCAACCTACTACATCTGTGAAAGCTGTGACAAGCAGTTCACTTCTGTGGATGACTTACAGAAACACCTACTGGACATGCATACATTCGTGTTCTTCCGCTGCACCTTGTGCCAAGAGGTTTTTGACTCTAAAGTCTCCATTCAGCTGCACTTGGCTGTGAAGCACAGCAATGAGAAGAAGGTGTACAGATGTACATCTTGCAACTGGGATTTCCGCAATGAGACTGACCTACAGCTTCATGTGAAACACAACCACCTGGAGAACCAAGGCAAAGTACACAAGTGCATCTTCTGTGGTGAATCCTTTGGTACGGAGGTGGAGCTGCAGTGTCACATCACTACACACAGCAAGAAGTACAACTGCAAGTTCTGCAGCAAAGCTTTCCACGCTATCATCTTGCTGGAAAAGCACTTGAGGGAAAAACATTGTGTTTTTGAAACAAAAACTCCAAACTGTGGAACGAATGGGGCATCTGAGCAAGTTCAGAAAGAGGAAGTGGAACTCCAGACCTTGTTGACAAATAGCCAGGAGTCCCATAACAGCCACGATGGCAGTGAAGAAGATGTGGACACATCTGAGCCTATGTATGGCTGTGACATTTGCGGAGCAGCTTACACCATGGAGACTCTCTTGCAGAATCACCAGCTGCGAGACCACAACATTCGACCTGGAGAAAGCGCCATAGTGAAGAAAAAGGCTGAGCTTATTAAAGGGAATTACAAGTGTAATGTGTGTTCTCGAACATTCTTCTCTGAAAATGGGCTTCGAGAGCACATGCAGACACACTTGGGACCAGTGAAACACTATATGTGCCCAATCTGTGGCGAGCGGTTTCCGTCTCTTCTGACTCTTACTGAACATAAGGTCACACATAGTAAGAGCCTGGACACTGGAAACTGCAGGATTTGCAAGATGCCCCTCCAGAGTGAGGAGGAATTTTTAGAGCATTGCCAAATGCACCCTGACCTGAGGAACTCCTTGACAGGGTTCCGCTGTGTGGTGTGCATGCAGACAGTGACCTCCACGCTGGAACTGAAAATCCACGGCACGTTCCATATGCAGAAAACTGGAAATGGTTCGGCTGTGCAGTCCACGGGACGTGCACAGCATCTCCAGAAACTGTACAAGTGTGCATCTTGCCTGAAAGAATTCCGTTCGAAACAGGATTTAGTGAAACTTGACATCAACGGTCTGCCATATGGTCTGTGTGCTAGCTGTGTTAATCTCAGTAAAAGTGGTAGTCCAAGTGTCAACATCCCTTCAAGCAGTAACAGACAAGGCATGGGCCAAAATGAGAACTTGAGTTCCATTGAGAACAAAAGCAAGGCAGGGGGACTGAAGACTCGCTGTTCTAGTTGCAATGTAAAGTTTGAATCAGAAACTGAACTCCAAAACCATATTCAGTCAATCCACAGAGAGCTTGTTCCAGACAGCAACAGTACACAGCTGAAAACACCACAAGTATCTCCAATGCCTAGAATCAGCCCCTCCCAAACTGAAGAGGTAACCCTTTTTTCTTTGCTTTTGACACCTTCCATCCTTTTGGAAAAATTCCCCCTTTTTTCAAGCTGTCTTGTCACTTGTCATGAAATGCTTAGGCTGATCCATGTTACATTTCCATCCACAGCCATTAGCGAGTAATTACTTGCTTCTTGATATGCCTTACATCTTGGATTGAATTTTGTGGAATAGGACTAATTCCAGTCTCCCTAGGATATTGTCTTCTGTATCACTGAGGAGACCTATCTTCATGCCAGCACAACTGAGATCTGGAATCTTATCCTAGCTCCCATATGCATTGGAATCCCCAGCTAGGAGTTGTGCTTACGGCAGAGAGCATTAATGACAGAGGAGTAGACACAGTGAGCCAAAATGCTGGCATAAGTGGTTGATTTTTTAAAAAATATTTGTGAGCAACCAATTGAGGGTATTTTTGTTAATTGTGTTGTAGACTTTTATTTTCCCCTCTTATAGCATATTTTGATTAAGTAGAAGTGCAATGCTAGCCTAAGGTAAATTGGGAAATCAGTCCTTTGGATGCAATTGCTTGTTTTTCTTTCCATTCCTGATAAAGAATATTTTGATGGCACTGAACACCTAGTGCCTGATGATTGAAATTCCATCATGCAGCGTAATTTAGAAAGTACATATCAAACTCTCGAAAGATGTCATCTGCTTCCTCAGTCGCCAGTGACCAAGTAATGACACCTGTATGTGGGGAGGTAGGGAAATCGTGTACTGAGGGAAGGGAATCTGTTTTATCTTCAGAAATGTTACCATTAGAATGACTTAGAGGTAATACTTTAGGCATGGTATCTCGCATTATGACCTCTTATAATTCAGGAAGCCTAAAAACACAGCACAAGCAAATTTTAAGAAATAATAGCTTTTGTTTAAAGAAAGCTTTTAGCCTATAATGATAGGAGCATGGCGCTACCCATTGCTGTGAATGTGTATGGATACCCTGTGGCTAGGGAGCCGCTGATCTTCCATGACCTACCTCACTCCCTGTTTGTGAGCCCATCTGTTGGGAAAGATCTCTCTCAGCATGTCGTCCAACTGTGTTGTGCATACTGGAGGCAGAGGGGGAAGAGGGAGGATACGTATGGTCCACATAAGGATATGTGGACCAAGAGGTAAGTATTTATGGAGCTTCCGAGAACATAGATGAAGATAGGCTGGGAGGACACTGGAGTAGCACAGAGCCTGGAGTGCCATGAAGAGAGACCTGGAGCTACACGTTCAGGATGAAGTACCAGGCAGGATGCAGATCCCAGGGGAAGGCCCTGTGCTTTCATAACTTCTTCATCTCCAATTTGCGCATTGGGTGGTGGTAGGGGACACCTGAGGAATGGGATGTGGTGTGGAATTTATGGAAGACTGTTAGACTGAGAACCTGAGGTCTAAGGAAAACCTTTTTAAAGAAGAGCTAAGAGGAGTGGCTCTTATTAGCTGTATTTCAGGCCACTGATGATCCCACTGCTTCTGAGTTGGAACCATAGGATTACCAGCTACATGTTTTTGATAGATTCAGAGTCATCCTGGTTTCTATTTCTGTTTCTGTCATCTTGCATCGAGTGACTACATGAAATCCCTCTTCCCAGTCATGTCGGAAGCCAATTCCTGCTACCTCAAGTGCAATCAGAATCATGTGTTAAGTCAGTTACCATGCTAAGATATTACCAACTTGTCTTTCTCTTGCTTATAAACTAGACAAAAAAAGATTTGGGAGTCCTTTGTGGTGATGTAAGATCAGTTACCTTCAGTGTCATTAGTGAATCTTCCTGTACTCGGATCAGGTATAATCAGAGTTCCTAGTTATATTTCTAATTGGCATCATACTCCTCTTCTTAATCCTTTTGATTTTTATATAAAAGTGTATCTAAGATGAAGAAACTTTTTAAACTACACATTTATGAATCACATTTGCCTCCTTCAAATCACCATTTGCCCCCCACCTCTATGCTAAGGATGTAAACTGAATTTTCAGTGTCTATGGTTCTGGTGTCCACATAGTAATGTAGACTTTCAGATTCTTTTCTCATGGGAAGACAAAGCTATCTAATTCCTGATAGAGCATTAGTAGTTCTGGAAACCATAAATGCATGCTTGTAAAATCCTGAAAGATAATTAATTTTTCTAGCAGATATTACTGGTTTCAAATTGTAGTGATGCAAGCATTGTAACAATGATAATCAAATGGTAATGTGCAGATGTTTAAAACTAAAGATTGTATGTCCAGACTGAGGGAAGTGAAAACATAAGCATATAACACAAACAGTAAAAAAAAAAAAAATTGGATTTTTAAAACTTTTTTATTAGTCACTGGCTTTGATACTCCACTAGAAGGATGTTTCTTGAACTGAATGGGATGTTGAAGACAGCTACTTAAACATGCAATTTTGGGGAAATTTTCAACAAACAGTATTAATAATTTCAAGGAGTGAAAGTTTCATTTGCATTATTGAGAGTCACATGGTTTGAGATTTCAACCTATATATAAGAAATACTTCATTCCTAAGGCAAGAAAAATAGGTATCTTGCATATATGAGTTGTCAGACCATTAATATTGCTGAATACTCCTTTTTACTCAGTAATAGATTTCAATGATAAGAATATTTGAAAGTACCTTTTTAGGATAAAAGATCACACTGGAAGTGTCACTTCTAGCTTCTTTGCCAAGTATTCTCATGGTTGAACTAGAAAATGTCCCTTTTTAGTCTGTACTGAGTGATGTCATAAGGTGCAATTACCTTACCACAGTATAATGTCTTCAGCTGAGCTGTCACCTGCTGAGCTCAGCCCACTTGCTGAGTGAAAAATTTGACCTGAATCATCTCCACTTAAAGCTACCTTCTGGTTGGGATGGGAAATTAGTAGTAGCGCTCATCATTGGTTGCAACAAGTCAAGGAGCAGGTTAGAGCTCATTAAGCCCATCATACTGCTGAATCTAGTACCCCTAAGTTATCACACAGACTTAAACAGGCAGATTGTGGATAGCTAGCTTTTGAAAGAGCACTAAAATGTGTAAATCTGCAAGTTAACCTTTGAGCTTTAATGAGGTGCTGGATTCAGCTGGTTTCTTGTAAAGATCTTAAATCACACTGCAAGCACACTTTTAGGCTAGGGTGATAACCGTGGTGATAGTTACTGTCTAAAAGCAGAGGACAAGGTCTGGTATGCTGGTGAACTGGGAGCTAGACCTTTTTCTGTCACTCATTTGCCTTGCTGACTTGGCCAAATCTGCTTCAACATCTTTGCTTCATTTTCCGTATTCAGAATATAAGATAGATATTTCCTGAAAAGTGTGTTTCCATGCTTACTTACAATAGATTTTTTGTAAAGCACTTGGAAGATGAAAATCTGTTCAAGAAAAACTGTGTGGCCTTGACTCTCTTGTTCCTCCTTAATACACTGTCATGCACCTAATGAGAGAGCTCTTGACTCAGCAGAAAGTGTGCCCTCACTTCTTAAGCTTCAAGACTCCTCTACTTGCAGAATCACACCAGCATAACAGTGCAATAGGTTATATTGTCCATTTCTTAGCTGGCAGAGGAGGAGAGAATGGACTCCAGCTTACATCAACAGTTTAATGGTAAAACCTGAATCATGCTAGAGTATCCACATGTGCAACTGTGCTCAGTTTGGGGTCCTGTTGGAAACTTTCAGAGTAGAAGCGTAATTGCTTCTGTATCACTTTGCTCCATGAATGTGAAGCTCATGTGAATACTGTATTACCTGTGGCAATGCAGACAGTACTTCATTAATAATACAAGAGTGCTCTGGGTTTTCTGGTCTTGAGGAAAGAAGGAGCAGCATGAGTACACGGCCAAATTATTTCATGAGTGAAGATGCTTATTTAGGTGTGGCAAAAGACTTGCAGAAACCCACTATAGCAGAGAGTATCAAAAATGCTGGACAAAGGAGAGAGCTAGCAACTGTCACACCAACTGGAGAGCAGAATAAGTGAATCTGGGGCTGTTCTTCTGTCCCGTTGTGGTTGTGCAGAGCTGTATGCCAGGATGGGCATGTCACAGCAGGGGACACTGGGCACATCACAGCACTGTCCTGGAAGGAGGCATGAAAGTGCAGGCTGACAATGAGCTTGCAGAGATGGGGTCACAAAATTCAGATGCTGTGGAGAGCTCTTGGCTCCTTGAAACTCAACTTCTCCGACCTCAGATGAATCCAGAAACGGTATCACCCTGGGAGAAAGAATGGAGCTCAGGTAGGTGTACTCTTTTATCGTTACATTTTCTTCTCTCTTTATTTATTCATGGGCCCTGAATCTACCTTTATTCTCTTACTATTCTTCCCCCCACTTCTCAAAACACTGCCAGACCCACAAAGACAGAAAACAGGAACTGCCTTTTGAAGTAGCTGGTTTATTTCAACAGCATGCACTGGCAGTCAGAGGCGGAAAGAAGAGAGAGAAGACTGTAAGCAACCCAGAAATGTTCCCAGATGCATGCTTTTGGCAGGGCAAGCAATAGCATTTTAGCAATATAAATCACAGTGCTTTTAACTGAAAAAATGCACTGAAATCAATACTCATGCATTTAATTGAAATACATAAAGAAATTAAAATAATCCTCCTCATCAGCAATCCAAGCTGATCATTCTGACTACAGGATTTTTATGAATAAGCACATAAACTTGTAATGTAAACATAAGTAGTGCCTTGGGTTTCCTGTCAGTGAATCCAGGCCCAGAACAAGTGATTTTCATGCTGTATTTTGGATCCAGGGACAGAAAAAGGTAAAGAAGGTTTGTTGCTGGCGCATAGATTTGGCTTTGAAGTAGTTTGTGGAACTAATCTGTGACAAACATATTTTCTGCTTCTGGAGTTTCAAAATGAGCTCACTGAAAATACCATTTTGTTTTCTGGTGTCATTTTAACATTGCTTTCAGGAAAGTATTATTTAAAGTGTGACCATATATATTCTTAGGAAGGGCTAGCCTGGGGTTTTTTACCACAGTAGGCCACCTTCAGTTTGCACTATGCTTTAATTTCTGGTAGTGCCACTACCATGAATTGGCTGATAAGATCCAGCTTAAGCATTCCTCTTCTGTCTTAACACTTTTGGTGGCGAGCCATCAGAGTCCTCTTTGAATTTTACAAGGATAGTGTTATTGTTATCCTGTTGCTGTAAATCCTACCAAAGTTAAGCTTCAAACTTCCCACCTCACACACACCATGAGTTCAGTCTGTGAAAGGAAGGCCATATGTTGGCTGGGAGCTGCTGAACAGAAGCAAGGGGGATAATTGTAATGAGTTTTCTTAGTTTCTTCTCCACTGATCAGTAAAATCTAATGCTGTTTGTCTGTCTTGTTATTTATCAGAGGCTTCAGATGGGGATTTGGAGAGGCATCTTCTTCACACCTGTGGAAAACTTCGCATAAAAGGATGAAAGGATAACGTGTTCTCCAAAATTTTCAGGAGCACTAATCCAAGATTTCTGTAAAATGAACCAGGATGTGAGGGTGGAATGTGTGCTTGAAGAAACACAGAAGAACTGGAGAGGGACACAGGAATGTGGGTGAAGTCCTTAAGGATCTCTAGAGAGGGCAAATGTAGATTCAGCCAAGCTTTATGAGACAAAACATCCATGAGATGTTTACTCCTACAGCTCAACTGTGCAGCCCACTGTCCTCTTGGGGCTTTCCCTGTACTTGTACCTGCTGGCCAACTGACTGGTGTAACATGCCACAATTTCTGCACAGCCCCAGAGGAAAATCACAGTAGTGATGAGTGTTTGTATTCTGACCTCAGAACTGGGTAGAAACAAGATGAAATTTCACACAATTATTCTAGCCTGATCATCTTTAGGAACAAGACACAGAAAATCATGACATATCTGTATTTGTCTGCTGGTTTGCGTACCTCTAAAGGATTCTCTCACTTCCACCTCTTATTTTTGGACTACTCTTGGCCAATTTCAGGAAAAAATTCATAGATTAATAGTAATCTCAAAGCCTATGAAATTGTTACAATGTTTGGGAAGAGAGGTGACCCAGCAGGTGATAGAATCCAAATAGGAAAGAGGCCTTTAAGAGATCCAAACCAAGTAGACGGCTGGAGCTGAAGTTTATACCTGTTTTTTTATGCGAAAGTCAAGCAAACACAAGACATGAAGTTATAGAATGAAAGTATGATCTGTTCTTTGTGATACAGGCCAGCTTCTTAAGTGACTGTACATGAGATCTGTTTTTCACCACTACTCAATAAAGTTTTTATATGTGATGTATTACTTTGTCTCATACAACAAACATAACACCCAGATTTGTTACTTTGTCATGAGGGAAATAAAATGGGCTAACCATTAATTTAAAATGAGTATGTAGCCCCAGTACTGCTTGTTTAATGAAGTTGTACCAAATGAACATAAAAAAAACACCTGACATGTAGTATCTTGTTAAAGGATACTTTCTTTCACCTGCCATATCTCTGTAATAGCAGATAGTTGATCGTATGCCTGGTGGTTCAAAACTGTGAGGTACCTTTTTCTCCTGCCAAAGCCATCTTTCATTTATTCCTGCATCATGTTACAAATTATTGGATAAATATGACCTGTACTATTTTATACAGCATATTTTTCTGGGTATGACAGCAGAGATGTGTCTCTTGCTAACATCCACCCTCACCATGTGACATTCTAGGACAAGGTTCCCTCTGAACACAGGAGGTTCCCTCTGAACATCAGGAAACACTGTGAGGGCAACCAAACCCTGGCAGAGGTTACCCAGACAGTTTGTGTATCCTTTTGAGATACAAGTCATCTGGATGTGGTCTGGCTCTAGGTGACCTTTCTTGAACAGGAGGACTGGACCAGAGGATCCCCAGAGATCAACCTCACCAATTTTCTTCTTCTGTTGTTTCTGTTCATCCTTTGGGCCAATCTACCAGATGTATGCTGATGTTACCCTGTTCTTCCTTGGTGGCTAAACCATTGTTTCTTGTATATGGCTCCATAAGTCAGTGAATAAAAGGGCAGGGCCCTCCCTGATACTGAGCATCTCAGTACAGACCTATCCATAATAATGTACACTTTTAGGAATCATTTTTAATGCCAGTGAAATGCCTTTGAAGAATGTCTTAGAAATACAACCACATAGAAATGCAGCCATTTCAAAGTTACTTAGTGCTTGTGTACTCAAGAACAAGGTGGGAGATGGGAGAGAAGGGAGCTATTTATCCCCTTTGATTATATGTCCACTGTTTTGGTTTCCTGTGTTGGGATACATTTCCTCTGTTTTTTGCTTATTATTCAGATATTTCACAGCATTCTGTCTAAAAAGGTACATCTAATGGCTTTTCATATCTGGAAAGCCACCTCTTCCTCTCTACATTTTCCAGTAGGAAACAGGGTGGTTCACCAACAAGGAATGATCTGAGACTTCAAGCTTCCAGATTTCCTTCTGTGTTTGCTTTACTACTGCTGCAACAGTCCTCTTGGTTTCTGCTCTGATGGCTGGAATAACTTTAGGGCCAACCTATAGAAACATGGCTGTCTGCTTACAAATCCTTGCAGCCGTCACTGACAGGGGCCAACTTGCAATTGATCCTGTTCTCCTGCTTGGTGCTTCTCTCACAGGCCTAGGCAGGGAATGTCTGCACTGCCTGGTGATTTTCCCAGAACTATCAGTCTTAACCGTTTTTCCTCATTTCTCTTATGCTCCCTGCTTCACCACTGGTTTGTATGATGGTAGTTGAATGGTTGAAGTCCTTCAAACCTAAAAGTATGGCATTCTGCTTCTGAAACAAATTCTGCAATCTTTTTCTTCAGATAGGGAAATGAGAGACTGAAGCCCCATGTAAAAAGATGTTAACTTATTACAGGATGTACCTAAGAGGAACTGCTGGTATTTTAAGAATTAATCTGAAAGTAAAAGATTATGAAATAGGACAGAGGCAATTCTGTGAAGTTCCCTTAATTCCCTTAGAGGAGAGCAAGTGTGTCTTCACAGGAAAAAAACCAGTTAGACAGAAATCATTGTGGATAGTGTTGAAGAGTGGCTCAGCAGAGTGCTTGTTTTGCTGGTACACCACTTCCTCGGGCAGCTGCATTGCCCCAGTGGAGGATTTTCAACTGGGCACACAGTCAAGCGTCATTGCAATGTCAGCAGCTGTGTGCCAGCTCAGATGCTACCGGTATATTTGTTAACGTTGATATGGCTGAAGTGTATCCATAGAGGGTAGTACTAAAATCACAGCAGTATGATTGTAGGACTCTGTTCATGCCATATTTTGCAGTGCCTTTGTAAAACCCCAGTCTTGCCCATGTTATCGTGTGAAGCCTTCATTTGTGAAGTCCCATTGACTTCCCCAAGTGCAGAGCTAATTGCATGAGAAGGATCTAAGGGGTTTACTCCTTCTCTTGGTACTTCAATGAAAATTAATTTCTTATATATTATGTATGAGTAATATATTTCTGTTTGTACATTAATATTAATGTTGCATATTTTTGAGCACAAGTTCTATTCTGTAGGATTAAATTATCTTGGTAAGTAATAGTGCAGAATTCAGTTTGAGTTAAAAGTGGACAATTAAGGGCAGGGGGAGGGTCCTGAGTCACACTTTGGAAAGTGAAATTAATCAGCATTAATTCTCCACAGAGTGGGAGAAAAGCAGTTGTAGTGTTTAAATTATTTTAAAAAAAAAGTATATGGAAAGCTCCTGATTTTGCCTTTCTGTTAAAATCCAGAGAGCTTTTACAAAATCCGTGATGGAGAAAAGAGACAAGAGTATTCTCTTGTGCGTACTTGCAAACTATTAATTTTATTGGGCTACATCTGTTGCTGATTGTTGGTGAAGAAAGTGGTGGCTTTATTGAATGACAGTCTGTCTCAGTATGCCTTTTTTTTTAAAACAAAGCAGAAAAAAAATCTTTAAAAAGGAAAAAATATCAGCTTACTCAGAATATCAGCTTTTTGAGTCTCAGACCTGCCAAGTCAAGCTCTGCTGCCTGTGCTTTGATGCCACTTCATCTACAGAATGATCAGTGTGGTGTTGGTCATAGTTCCTCCTCAATGTCTGTAGCCACACAGCGGCTCTGACACACATGCTGAGTGTTGGGACGCCTCTGGATGGGTTAACAGCCCTAGGGCTTCAGAGGGTCTCAGGCTGGCCGTCGCCTTTGGTTTTATGTGCAATGTAAGGGGACAGAAAGGGGTGAGGATGCTGACAGAAAGTTCAGTTGCTGACACAGTCAGCCCCAAATTCCTGAGCACTGCTCAGCACATACATGTGCACTGCTCAAAGACTCAGCCTCACCCAGGATCAGGCCCTCAGACAGAAAGAAGAGTATTTGCTTTTTAGATCCCAAATCAAATTCACAGTACTTTAAACTGTTTGTATTTATAAACTATGTAAGCTTGATATGAAGTAATTGAGAGAGAAAAGAAATATACAGCCATGGGCTGCTAGGTTTTAGAGTTACTTTTCTGACAGGTATTTCACTTCAGTACTGAGTTTGAAAGGCCTAGAGAGAGTTAAATGATTAGAGATCTCAAAGGGAAGAGATGCAGTTTTTAAATGTGGCAAGATGAGGTTTTTTCTGTGTGGGGATGTGAGACATTGCAAGCTAATGCTCTTCGTCAGCCAGGGGACGGAAAGGTTTGTAACTAAGAGATGTTGAAGACAGACATGATTAAATACAGAATCCAGAATAAAGGTGAAAGACAGAACAGCAGACTGTGAATTCAAGTGGAATAGAGAACTAAGGGCTGCTAACATGAATATTTGTATTTCTGACTCAATGTATTTTGTGTATGCAATAAGTAACCATAATGAAAGAAATGAGAAAAAATAACATTTCTTTCCATTTTTCATTTTGCTTACCATATGGGATTGATTGTATTCTTTCCACAGGCATGTACACTCAGACCCTGTTATAATTTAAGACCCTGCTAAACAAAAACAGAACAGAAAAATTCTCATAAAATCTCCATGAACATGTTTTTAAACGTAATCAGGAAATACTAATTAAAGGGGTTTGTGTGAGCAATGACAAGAGTTGGCAATTAGTCAATTAAAAGAAAAAAAAGTAAGATGACAGTGCCCCATAAGCAAGATAAATAACTAACTATGCAGTGAAACTGGCTAACATATGCTTAGTTTTCTAAGAGCTTAAGGTTGACAAAATAAGCATCTAGGAAAATAGAAAAGAAATCCTCAATTAAGGTACTGTCAAAATTAATCTGAACTCTGATGAAAAATGGCTAAATGGACAAAGCTAGGACCATGGTTGCTCTTGTATATCATGACGGGCCAAGCACACTGCTAATGATTAATAAAATAATGATGTAAAAAATCAACTGGCAGCATTAGGAGTTAGCACTGGCAAATTGCTGTAGTTAGTGTGCAAGTTTTAAATGTTTTAACTTGTTTTTTTCATATGATTTCTTGGATGCTGTTCACTTTCTCTTGTCAGGTTGCTGTTCTGTCAGTTTAAAAGGTTGAATTAACTCCACTCTTTCTGTGAGGGAAACTGAGTGAATGACTGATATGGGAGAAGGGAATTAGAGGATGTGAGAGATGTGGTATCGCTCCTTTTTGGCAATGGCGGGTTGTCTCAGCTATGTCATTGATCCATACACTCAGTCACTAAAATTTAGGGGAAAAAGCCTTGAAAGTCCCCTTCAGTAGTGTGACAAGGGCAAATAATGTAATTAGGTGTAAACAGGAGGTTATTGATGGGGTAGCAGGTACACGTCAAAACCATTTTTGATAGGGCACGGAAGAGAGGTGTGAAAGGAGTATAGAACAAACCAGGGATGCCTGCAAGCCTAAGACTGTAGATGCCATGCATTAGAAGCTATAAATGATATTTTGGTTATTTCATATAGGGAATAACTATTCCTATAAAAGGGGCATGGGTACAGGAGATCCAGAAATGGTATATGTCATCAAAGAAACTAGTACTGTTAAACAAATGCTTTGTCGTGGAGCTAGTGGTATATCCCCCCCACAGAGAAGAATGAAGTACAGATTAGAGGTAATATAATGGAGTATAATATACAATAAATGGCTTTCAAAAATATCCATTCCAAAATTCTCAGTGAAAGGAGCTGAAGATAAAATGAAACATTAAGCAGATAAATTTGCGATCTTTAAGAAGAAGCATCAACAGCCTGGGAAAAGGCCACTAAACAAACATTTAACAGGGAATGTAAGGATTAGGCATGAAGTTACTGGTCTGTGAGCTTGATTTAAACAGTGAGGAACAGAAGAGGAAGGCTAATCAAAGACATGATAGAAGAAAGTTTGGATTTAATGAAGGATAGAGGGCAAAGATTCACAGAGGGAGGATCATGCTTAAAATTTTCAATAAAGGGTATTTTGAGAGGGTAGTCACAAGTGCTGACAGAGAAGCCTATAAACATGATTTACCAGGATTTTAGCAAAGCTTTTGAAACGGTATAGCACAAAAGACTAATCTGTTGGGTGAATAAGTATGGCGTAGGGAGAGATACTTTCTTTGATTAAAAAAGAAAAGAAACACGGTCTTGGGTATGGAAAGCACAGGAGTCTTGTGAATTGAAGCAGGTTGGTTTGGAGGGGCATAAATAATGGAGAGCCTTAAGAATCATTATTTGCACCAATTTTGTTGAACTTATGCAGCATATCAGTAGTCTGGAAGAAAGAATAAGTAGTAAGGTGATGAAATTCCCTGATAGTACAAAACTGGGGAAATGTCAGAATAAAATAGGCAGGTGATAAAATACTGAATGATTTTGACAAGGAGGTGGGGCATGAGCCGATAAGTAGCATATGCAGTTCATTTTCAAGTAATATAATGAGGCTAGCGAATGGAAAAAAAAAGAATGTATCAGTACCTCAGACAGTCACAGGGCACAAAAGGCTACACAGAAGTATTTTCTGCATACTTTTGAAGCACTTCTGAATAGAACTGTAAATCCTCTAGTAGTGTGGTTATTAGTTGTTTCGCTTTATTTATAAAAGCAAATAAAATAAAATTCTATGCACAGAACTGAAGTACCAATTGAAAGTTCATACTCCTGGACTGTTTATAAAAGCAGCAAAGTCTCATTTCACATGACATGGACACTCTAGGCACCTTTCTAGAAAAGAAATTCAGAAAACTGCAAAGTGATGTGAGGATTGAGACAACAATTAAAGGTCTAGGTGACATTAATTATTCAAAAGGTTAGGGGGACACATGCATATGCCCAATCCAAAGCTCTTTAAATGAAGTCACAGAGAAAATTTGAATGCTGGCTGGAAGGCTTTAAATTGGTTATGAAAACAGGAATGCAACTGGCACCCAATGCTCTTGTGAGACATTTATCCAAGCAGTTACTCTTCCACAATGATTTTCAATGGTCCCAGGAATGACTTGGGCCTCAGATTTACACTCAGCATGTAGGAGACAAATTGGCACATAGGTTCTTGACAGGAGGGGGTTCACTGAGGCTTTATGTGTTTGCTTATTGGAGAGTTTTTATTAAAAGATGAGGTGATAATAGCAATAATAACTGTAAAAGGAAAAAGTTAAACCGCTTTCTTAATCCCATGTGCCTTTCTCCTCTGGAACAAATCTTTGGGAGTTTTTGCAAGATGGCACAGTTTAGAATGCATTGTATCTTCTCCATTTACTGAACCGGTCCTGTCTGAATCCACACGGAAATGTACTGGCAAGAGCATTCTGTGGCCCACCCTTGCTGATTTGAAATTACTCGCTTACAGGAAGTATGTGTCAGCTTTTTTCTGTGTTTGTAGGGAAGAATGACAATATTGTCATTCTTCTGTCCCCTCAGGAGACTGACAGATGTCCTTTGGGAAAAGCAGTGGTGGCGGGTTAGGGTGTACGTGCCCTTAGCTGTCCACTCTTCACTGTTGTGTGGAGTGGATATGCTCAGGGCTGGGAGCTGGAGCAGCAGGGCCTGGGGTGCCTGCTCAGCCCTGCAGAGTCCTCCACATGCTGGTGGCTTGGGCAGAGGGGCAGGGGAGCTCAGCAAGAGTTCCCTATTGCAAACATCTGCAGCAGGACAAGGCAAGGATGGCTGTCACAGCCCTGAGCTCCTTTCTGTTTAGAGCTGTCTTACATTGCAAAGGCTGGAGACACTTGAGAGAAATTCAAATGCCTCCTTGAGTCACAATTCAATTTTTCTTCTGTGGTGTGTCACACAAGTGCTGCAAGGCTTCTTTCCTTCCTATCCAGGTAAGGGGCATGGAGGGGCAATACCCCAGGGTTCATTTCTGTCTTATTCCCCCAAGTTCCCCCTTTTTGGGAACACAGTGTGAGGAGGGGTTGGATCTCCCCTCAGATCTCACCCTAGTAGGGAATTCGGACCAGCCCTGAAGCTCATAGGACCCAGGAACTCCTGTGAGTAGTTATGAGTCTCATTGTTCTGACAAAGCTTGTGAGACTAATATGGAACTTGCACTGAACAAGGCCTTCCTTAGAATGTGAAACATATGGAAATAAGTATGTGGGTTTTGTTCAACATGGTGTGAAAACAACTGGGTTGGATCACTTTGAAAATCTAGGAGTAAATGGAATTTACTGAGTATGCTTTTAAAATAAAAACTTAACCATGCACAAGTTTAGACACTTTGAGATGAGTGTGTGTTGAGCTAATAAAAGTTGATGTCAACATTTTAGAATATGTTTGGAAACAAAAAAGGACTAGTGCTTGATCAAGCAGCAGTCACAAAAACAATCTTCCCTTCATGATAAAAAGAAAAACTCTGTGTGTGATTCTGCAAATATGTCAGATCATTTTGAACAGGCTAGTAAGTGCTAGTAAATTATTATTTTTTGTTGTTGTCAAATCACTTTACTTTTTAGCATTTGACTTCAAAAAATCCCCAACCTTTGTATGTGTTGTCTTTATGTACATCAGTCATAATTTTGCTGACAATTCTTGACATGCACTCTGCATTGCTCTGCTAACAAGAGAAAAGATCAGCCATTACATTTATGTTTCTTTGTTTTTCAACAAAGTCACATATCAGGAATAATGCTAGGGGTATGCTAATAAACAATACATAGTGCCAGTCATCAGGGAGTAAGAAATATTTTCTAACTAGTTCTAAAGGGAAACAATGTTTTAAAAAAAGGGAGAGTGATTGTTATTTATGCAGTATTGTTGTTCTATATGTCAGCATCAAAAAGCATCTTGTAAAGAGCTTAGCATAATAAATCGTTGATCGTGACTGTCATTATTTAGAGGTCTTTGATAGATCTAGATGTAGTGCAGTAAGGTTAAATTTACCAACATATAATAGGAAATCCTTAGACTGAATCAGATTTTCTGCCAATGTTACCAGTATTGTCACAAGAACAAAAGAAGAGAAAAAGTATTTTATCTTTGAAAACAGCTGACTTTACAAATCTTAACAGTAACACTAAGTTAAAGCAAATTTGGTTTCTGGGTGTCCATTGAGTTTTGGTTGTCTACATAACGATTTAACTTGGTTACATTTCGAAAAAATGAGGTTAATTTAAATGAAAAACAGCAAAATGCTTGTGATTGTTTCCACGGAGAAGAGAGGCAGCACATTTTATTGTCATTGAGAAAATTAAAGTAGCCTCTGTGTATGCGAAGCAATGGGAGATTTGTAAAGAGGAGTCCACAGGAACACTTAATTTCAGAGTTGACTTTGATTACTCACTAATTTTTCAGTTAAATTGGTAAGGTGAAACAACATATGTTTGAAAAGTCTTTATATTCCTGCCTACAGGCTTGAAGTAGAAATATACTTAATAGATGTGCACTTTATCTGTCTGGGACAGGGTATCTAAATTTAGATGCTGATAAAAAATCCAGCAAGTCTTTATTACTGTTTGGAGTTAGGTGAAAAAAGCCAACACCTTTTAAAAAATATAATTGATAATACTAGCTGCATAAAACTCTTCACAAGTTAAGTATACAAGAGAGGCTGTGTTTTTGACGCATATTATCCAGTGAACTCTATTTCTTCCCCAACTAATATATGGGAAATCTGCAATTTAATACATCTGTGCCAGCTTCTTGTGACTTTACATTCTTTAAAAAATATGTGTTTTTCTGTGTTTTTTTCTTCTTCTTTTTGCTGATGTAGGCATGGTGCCTGTGGCTGTACAGAAAGATCTGTGTCTCTTGAGTTACTGCATTGATGTGGCAGTTCAGGGCTTACCTTGACTTTATTGCATCTTCAAAACAGGAATTGAGCTCTTCAGGACTGCTACCTTAGGACTCGAGTCCTTGATACTACAATTGTGCGGTTGAATAATTTTATGAATTTGACTTGTCTCATTAGATGTCTGGATAACTGCAGATTTTAAGTCTTATGAAGGAAAAACTAAACCTTACTTTGAATACACTCTTAGTTTTCACTTTTAAAACAATTCTTTCCAATATCAACTCTCTGGCCAATTCAGATCAAGAAAAATAATGAGAGAAAATGCAGTTACATTTTTAGGATGTTGAAAGGTCTTGGGCAAGTTATATACTTTATAGAAAAGTGAAAGAGCAGATCTTTTTTGATAGACATCCAGACAGAAATGAAAAATGTATTCTGTGCACCAAACTGAGCACAGTAATGCATTTCCTGGTTTATAATGAAATTTGAGCTGTATACACCATGATTTTTAAGTAAGTCAAGCCCAGTCTAATGTGGCCAGAAGGCGTGCTCTCTGGCTAGTTTCCAGTCAGGCTTCCCAGTTTTAGTACAGGCTTGCCAATAGATATTATTGAAGCAAATGCCCTGATACAGGAACTGTTTGTCCAGACTAGCTGGGAGGTTTTCTTCCTTGAAGAATGGCAGCCTGATGGACCATTTATAATGTGTGGTGCAGAGGAGATTCTGCAGCCCTGCTGAGAATGAGAGAAGCCTATTTCTCATTTCTGTGTTCTTTTCCTGGCTTCTCCCTTGTTCTGTAGTGGATCTAATCCATTGGTGTAAAATGAAGGATTCACACGGATTTCGGTGTTGTTTGGCTTACATCCCATATATCCTCATTACATTTTGCCTTCCATGAGTGTAGCACTGATGTTTTAGCAATACTGAGCTGTGCATGGAGTTAGGAAGCTGACAACAATCTCTACCAAGTTTCAGAAAACTCAGGTGAAAGGCACTACAGAACCTGCAGAGTGTTATTTTTTAATATTAATAATTAAACCTTAATGAAAACACTGCTAGAGAGCTTTAAGTGACCGCTCTGAACTTGGTATTTTGAGTTATAATGAAATTATTACAAGTGTATGTTTCAGTAAATTTTATCTACCCTTGTTTCTTTAGAAGAAGACCTACCAGTGCATCAAATGTCAGATGGTTTTCTACAATGAGTGGGATATCCAAGTTCATGTTGCAAACCACATGATTGGTAAGTGAAGCACTAAAACTTCTCAAAGACAAATAGCCATTTTTCTTACTCATTATCACCATTGTCTCTAAAATTAAACAGAGTTAAGGAGAAATTAATTGTGGATCCATCAATGATTAACCTAGGCATGATTGATTTTTTAATTCATATTATTAGACTTGATAAAGCATTAGCATATTTTATTTTCTGCAAGGGCTAGTTTAGACTTCTGCAGAGAATTATATATCCACTGCCAGTCAAAACACAGGTGATTAGCAAATTAAACTTCTAATCATTTTTGCATTATTGAAAACAAACTAACAGGAATGGTTAATGAACTGGATGTTAGCTTTCCGTAGAGTTTTAGACAGGTTTTAATTTCAGAAGTTATTATGGTAATGACACTACTGTGTACTTCTCAAGCACCTCAGTACCAAAATCAAAACTGGTGAGTTTTTGTCATTAGGAAACATAAATAATTCAAATGGCCATAAAATAGTATTGTTTGTTATGTTTGAGCAGTCTGGAAAAAAATCCTGAGTGTATCTGTATACAATTAAATACTATAAATTATTTGAAAAAGTGAGGAATTGTAGTATACAGTAATGGAATACACTCTTTAAGGTACAAGCATTTAAAAAAATGTCTTTTAGGATTCCTGAATCCTGATGTTTACAAAGCTGTTACAATTGTAAATTGGAATAAAACAAAAGCTACTTTTTCTTTGATATTCATATTTTCCTACTATTTGCTGATTCCCCTAGGTTTACCCATAATGTTTTCAATTTGGTAACCACTCAGTAATAGCACTAAGAGTTCTATCAGCCAATTAAATTTATCAAGCACATAATTTGCTCACTAATAAGATAACATTGCCAGGATTGTCTCCTGGTTTTTTTTGGGTCTCTTTTCCAAATTTTGCTTTTCAAAACAGAGATGGACACCACTGATTTTTTTACTCCTGCTTCCCTTATGCCAGTTTTCTTGCTAAAATAGCAGAAAATCTTGCAAAGCACAACCAAACAACATGGTATATAAGCTAGTAATTACATATCGAGCAGAAGAGAATTTGCCTGATTTTTCCACTTTCCAGTTTGGTGGTAATTCTTTTTTTCTTTTGAGGTAACATGCAGATTTCTTCCATGAACACTTATCAATTTGGCTGCACTGTAAAAGAAAGTTATCTGCCAAAACTTAATGGCCCATTTCTGTGGCTACTTTATACAAGTTGTTATACATTTAGAGCATAAACATTTTATATATTTTCATAAAAATGAATAAATGGAAATGAAAAACTAGTTTTGTGAAGGAGCCAAGCAGTTTACCTGTTAGGTTAAGCCTTAATTTTGATATCTTGTGGTTTTGGGTAAGAGATAATTTAAACTGAGTATTCAGAGTATTCAACCTGTGTCAGTAGGGGAATTTAAAAGTAGGGTACTACTAACAACAGAACTCGCCATTTCTGCTGTTTTATGTGAGTCCAGTGTTTGAAATGTTCTTAATTGTAGCATATAGTGATGCTGAAATATGACGGGGAATATGGACGCTGTTTATAAGGGATGATGCTGGAATTGACGATGTGTCTGCTTGCTACCCACTTCCCAGGTGCCTCACATTTTCATAATAGGAGCTCACTTATTTAATTAAATACTCAGATTTATTTTTTTCCTCTATTTTCTGGATGAGTTTTATTAAAGAGTCAGAATAGGAGGAGCAAAATGGGGAGAGAGTCAGTAAAGCAGGACAAATCCATTTAGCTGGCTTCAGCCTGCAGATCTGAAAAGATGTATTTTCGTAAACTAAGCTATTAATTGCCTATGTTTAATTTCTAAAAGCTGGATGAGGTTGAATGAGAAAGAGAATCTTTAAAAAAAATATTTAATTGTTTTGTCTGTGTTCTATCTAATCATGCATGATATTACTTCATGACATAACCATAGTGACACAGATTTAAAAGTGCTTAATATAAAATCTTCCCAGTGAAATAAAGGAGCTTGCAAAACATGCAGGGAGATTTGCCGGTCATGCGTGTGGTAATCTGTGTTCAGTGGAAGATTCTTATCTGCACTGCCAGACTTAGCAGTGCAGCTCCTAATGATGTAGCCTTGATTAAGCAAATGTGAGAGGATTTTGTGTTGGGGTGGAGTGAAAAGAATATCAGCGTTCTGGAGAGTTTTGAATGTGACCTCGGAATCGAAGCACAAGGAAAAATAATTTCTGATCTCCAGTTCTGTTAGTCTTCTCAACACTAATTGGATTTTTCCTTAGCTATCTTTCTAATTTCACTCTTCCCCCTCCCCTTTAATTTATACCATTGTTCACAAGCCTTTTTCCAAGACCACATTCTGCCTAGAGAGAAAGGTTCAAGGGGTCACATCAAGCTGTTTTAAACCTTATTTTATGTATATCTGTAGGTAATCTTATAGTATTTATGCATAATACAAAAAACTTGCACACAAACACATTTGTGTGAATATGCATAACATATACCTGTAGTTACCTGCATGCATATCAATATGTGGATTGAGAAATATGTTAGATGAAACACCAGAGTGAATATTGGCTTGTTGACACAGCACATTAAACAAACAAAAAAATATGGTTTCCTAAAGACATTGGCCCCTCCCTTTTTTACATGTATCAGATAAAATGTGTCTTCTTGCCCTGATTTCCTAGTAGATGATTGGCAGAACAGGATGTAGCGTCTTTGATTCTCTGGGAAAAGGAAAGTAAGGAAGCTTCAGGAAGACACAGAGAAAGAAAGGAGTTTAAATGCGAGAGAGGGGGAAGGTAATGTGGCAAGGCAGGAGTTAAAAGTCAAATGGTGTGGTAATCCCTAGATCAGACGTAGGGGCAATAAATGCCTTTACAGACATCACTGCACAGTGTCAGGAACTGTTATTTCCTCTCATAGTAAAATGTTCCCATTATCTGTGTTGTGGTTATTGATGGATATAGTGTCTTCTTACCTGAAGGACTCCATAATCATAATTCAGGGAAAAGAGGAAAGGGGAAGCAGCTGGGACATGGGACAAATGTGAAAGTGGAAAGTCATCTGCCAAACTCCACTCAGAAATTAGTGGGAACCACTGATAGACATAATGCTCAGCAAGCTGAGGGAAACAGTTGCTGCTCACCATCATGATGAAGTTTGAAAGCCTAGAAAAGTTGATGGTGTCCCGTCTAATCACTGTGCCCCTTGAACATGATCCCGGGATGTAAACTGAGTTCATGTTGCTAACATCCACAGAGAGAAGTTGCGTTATGGAAGGTCACTGAGGCAAAGCTATACTTATAAAATCCCAGTGTGAAACTTAGACTTTTAAATAAGGCAACTGGAATTACTTTGTTGGCTAAAATAGCTCCACAGAGGGTAGGTATTTTTAGGTTGTATGTATGTGTGTGTTTTTGTCTAATCAAATATAATCTCAACTAGACATTTAGCAGGGGAAGAGAGATTAGAGGCTATTTGAAAAGCCTCTTACTCTTCTTTGTTAGGAGAGTATATAGCATTTTTACAGATTTTATTATACATTTCAATCAATTCAACAAGAGGGATTATGCCACCTAATGGAAAATAAAATCTGCCGATGACCCAGTGAAGTGTAACCTTAAGTATCTTTGACAACAATGCAATTTACGTTATACAAGTTATGTAATAAAAAGATGTAATGGGGGCAGCTTTCCTTTAGTAACTACACATTTACTACTTCTAGAACTTTCCATTTTAGAACTGTTCTGCAGCCTTTAATCGAGTCTTCCCAACATCTTCATGATGGGATGAGGCAGTAAGCCTTTTCCATTGAATGGATGAGGACAAAGAGGCATAGAAGTGGAATCCCTTGCTTGCATTAAGTGAGCTAAAGTCCGAGAGTTCTGACTGCCAGATCTGTCCACACATTTCCAGACACTGTGCTTCATCAGGCAATGCCCCTGTTAGCTTAAACTGCTCTGTGAGCCAGGCTAGGCTAGGGGATGCTAGCAGACAGAAAGCAAGGCATAGTGTGGGGTTTTTTAAATAGGCCCTGTGTTTTGGCATTATTTTGGACCTAGATGTAGGCATGTACTTTTGTTTGGATAACTGTAAGGATGGTTGTCAAATGAAGACCTATCTGTTGGTGTATGTATTGAAATTTGAGGGTGAAAAAATTTCCAGGTTTTGAGTGGGAAAGAAGTAAACATAAATCCGGATTTCATATGAGTTTAGAAAGTGTTGGCATAAATGGTATTTCTTCAGTTGTGTTCTTTCTTCTACCTGTTTTGTCTGGGTGGAATACATAGCACTTCTAGCAGCTTTCTTCAAGAAAATTCTATTTCTGGGTACACGGTGTCTGTGGAAAAGAGGCTTTCTGGCATTCCTTTGTTTTCATCACATAGTTTACAGTTGGCATTTGACCTGAGAGAGTAAGAAAAGAGTCTGCCATTGTTTGTGTTCTGTTTGATGCACTCCACTGCTCCTCCTATTATTTTCGCTGTTATTTTAAGTAGACATGCTAAACATTGTTTCATCTTTAACTGATTTCTTTACATCTGTAGTATCTGATGCAGTTCGGTGTAAATAGACTAAACAGTTGCTGTAGCAGTTGCCTAGGATTTTGCACATGTGCACATACAGCATGGCTCAGAATTGGGGGAGTTCAGGAAAGGAATTACTCCATATAAAATTATGGGGCTCAACAGCAGTAGTGTAAATTTGTAAGTGCTCTGAGTAAAGTGCTGTTAGGCATGAGATAATGTAAAGAGATGACATTGCCAAGAACTATTTATGAAGAGCTTAATTTTTTTCACTCTGATAATTCTTGACCAATAATTACCAGCTTCTAATTATCTATTTTAGTTAGAAAGAAATTTCTATCACTATGGAGGTTGGCATTGCAACTAGCACATAAATCCCCAAAGAGGTAAATGTGTTCCAAACAGCCACAAACAACTGTCTCATGAAACATAGTGAGCAAATTGCGAGCCGCTGGCTGTGCACAACAGAGCAGCACATTTACCATTGAGGACTGATCAGGCTGACAAAGAGAATGATAAAAGGGGAAAACAGCCACAATCTTTGTCGTTTGCTGCTACTTTTGTTGATGAAGAAAGCAAGCCCCAGTATCATAGCAAGAACCACTGCCCCTCTGAAGAGCTGGGGAGCAAAGGGGAAGGACTCGATACCTTTTTGAAACCCTACTTTTGACAGTTTCTAAATATGTCATTTCTGATAAGTAAACAGACTTTTCTTTCTTTAACCTTTTCAGTATGATGTATAAAACCTGTTTTGTGAAGTCTGTTGTGGAGAGTTTGTCTTTGAGTGAAGGATGTTATGTTGCATTGAGCAGGGTAGCAGGTGTGAGCAGGAGGAGGAAGTGAAAGGAGTGGAAAAAAGGGTACTGAGCACTAAAGTTAGAAAGCAAATGGGAAAACAGGATGAAGCAATCCTGCAGTTGACAAGAGGAATTCTAGTTTACACCAGTAAATAAATACTTCATCAAATCCCAAGTAACCAAATCTATGCTGAAACAATTGGAGCTTAAAAAGAAGGGTATATAGAAAATGAGATCTAACATTTTAACTTCTCTGCAAAGAAATTTTATAGCTGTGTTTTAAAATAACTAGTAGTGTATAACCATTAGAAGATGTAAAGACACATTTTAGTGCAACTCATGATTTTTCATTTTTTCAGAGACAGTGATATAATATGTATATATGCTTGTGTGCTATGTGGATGTGCATATTTGCATTATGCATGTATTAACTGCATGCATAATAAACCTATAAAAATAAATCATCTTATTTGCCTCACATTTGTGCAGTGTACATTACAGTATGTGTGGACAACATCACTGATGTCAAGACAAAGGAAATTCCTCAATCAGCTTTCTGGAAATCAGCCCAAGAAAATTCTTTTATGGTTGTAATAGCATGTGGCATTCACACATTCTGTTATTTGTCTAATGCCTAAGGTCATTAAAACCCCATGATTTTCCTTTCACTTATGCAGAAAGCTGTGCTGAGCAACTAATACTTGTTGCACCATGTTGACCTCAAGTAATACATCTTCAGAACGTCAGTTTAATCACTCTACAGTAAATCTGATATTGTAAAGTCCCTCTTAGCTGAGATTTAGAGAAAAAGAATCCAAAGATGTGGATCTACACTCTAGAAGAGGAAGGAGGTGAAGACTTCCATTTTTCAGTCTTTATTCACTGGTTTTTGAGTAGCAAAAAATAGAAATTGTCAGTTTATAATGAAGAGAGTGATATACCCTCTTAGCATCAGGAAATCATTTGAATGCCTGGGAATCTCCTGTTTACAGGCAGAGCTGACGAGAAGTTATAAAAAAGTTAGAGGAAACTTGGTCACCTTGTCTCCAAAATGAGGAAATGTAATTGAAATACCCAGGAAAATCAGCATTTGAAGTTAAATCTGAGAAAACATAGGTTTATTTCATGAGGAGCTGGGTTACAAAATAGGCAAAATCTGGGCTGTTTAATACTAACAGGAAGCTACTCTCCTGTGGGCAATGCTGGCTTATTTGAAAAGCCCATAAAGGGTTTCTGCATGGACCATACAAAAGGGATACTTTCTCTTTAATAGCCATCTGTACAGGAGAGATGAGAAGTGGGCCAGGTCATCTCTCCTCAGCTGTCATGATATTAACGTAGGTAATGGAGCAAGCTCTGCGTTCTGCTGGGTGTTGTTTTTCATAGATGTTCATCGATTTACACAGATAATTCTATTTATTTCTTAGAGCTGGTCCAAGCAAGCCAGGCAGAATAACAAACACCAAAGCATTTCAAATGACTTTATCTTTGTTGTTTTGTAATGTAACTTTTGTCTAAAAAATGGTGTCACACCTACTGTGCAGATGGCTGCATGATTTGTAAACCAGCCAAAACATTTAAACAAATGTGTGATCTGGGGATAGATTAAATAAAGGATAAAATGGAGTGTGGACCACAAATTCTAATAATCAGATGATTTTAAGTTGTGTGTGGTGTGGAGCGATGGTAGCGGCGATAGCAGGGAACGCTTGCCAATGACAGCAAGGTGCCTTACAGATCTCAGGATGGAGCCTGTGGCCTAGTAGGCCTCAGTTTGAGAGCTGCACATTTGCTGTACAGCTGGCAGCTCTGTATGGGGACATCAGATAAAACTTATGTAAAATGAAGTGTTATTGCTTAGTATGAAATTGCGCAGGGAGGGAATTTGCAGACAGTAACTGAAAACAGAATTCATGGTACCAATGAAGCAGACTGTAAATATGAAGAGGCTTTAATTATCTGCGCAATTTAACAAAAAATTCAGGATGTATTCGGAAGTGGCAAAGGCAGCTGTACACACACTCCAGCAGCACCATCGCTGGGCTGCAGGTTCTATGCGTCACCTATTTGGGTTATGGGTGCCCCATCCCTGCCACCCACTGTCCCCAGGTGCTGGCTTTCCCCACTGATCTGCTCTGCTTGGAGCTGGCGCTTCCTTTCAGGGGTTTGAAGCAGAAAAAACTCCTTGCTCTTCGAAACAGCTTTAAGAAATGCTCTCCAGGCTTTTAAAATCACAAATGGCTCAGCCAGGATACAGTCTGCAAACATTCATGAATCCTTTTTTTTTTTTTTTTTTTTTTGGGGGGGGGGAGGGGGAATGACAGGGGAAGAACGGGGGGCTTTGAACCTTGGACTTAAAAATTTTAAGAAAATAGAATGCAATTGTCGTATTATTAAATAATATTAGTAATAAAACTAATAGCAATAATAATAATAATAATAAAAGGAGTATCTGAAAAATGTCCGCAATTCAGGCTAGAGTTCATCCTGTAAGGAAATGAAGTAAAGCGCATGGAAGCTTTAGATTTTTTCCTGCAAAAGTGCCTGTGGCATGAATAGCACTCGATGAACAGGACGCTATGGAAAAGCGGTGCCAGGCAGCATGAAAGTTGTTCCCTACCCTCCGCCTGCTGTAAGATTCTCCTCCGAGCCATGGCAGCGATATGCTGTGCGTGTCAATACTTAGGCACCACAGGCTGAATTAATGGCAGGGTGTCAGCCTTCCTTTTGTTCTTTGCTGACCATTTGCATTGCAGGCTTTCTCAGGAGCCACAGCACATTCCTTCGGCGGCATTTGGCTGTCAGCATCGAGGGCAGCCTCGCCATCACCTTTCCAAACCGCCCCTGTTCTGAGCAGGGAAGCCTCTGATTCTTTAGGGGACTTCGTCCCAAGGCTTCTCCCTGCGATGTAAACGCGGGAAGCGCAACAAAAGAAACCAATATGGAGAGTGGGTGTCGAACTTGAGCTGCTCATATTGTTGCATTTGGTGAGCTGACGGGGTTTCGTAGGTCACCTTTAGAATTATGCCTATGACAGCAGTAGCTACCTGCCAAGATTGCAAGGTATCTCACAGCTCTCAGGATGGAGCCTGTGGCCTGGTAGGCCGCCGTTGGAGGGGCACACATTTGCTGTACAGCTGGCAGCACTGTATGGGGCAGCAGTGTGGGCTGTTAGGGAGCTGGAAAGGAGACAAGCATGAAATTTCCTCTAACCCCAACTCTGTTTTTCTGTACTGTTGGCTGCTTCTCAGTTCCTTGACAAAAAAACCAATCAGGCACCCTTTAATCCGCCTGTGATTACCAGTGGTATAAAAAGAGAAGCATAATGAGGAAAAATGCCTCGTTTTGTTGCCTTCAAAAGCCAACAAATTGGAGTTAACTTGACAGGAAGTGGCTTAATAATTAGATTATTTATTTATTCCTGACACATATCCCCCTGTTACTAGTCTCAGGAGATCCTGTAGATGGTACGATTTTCAAGCTGCCATTACTTCGCTGTCTTCTGTGAACAAAGAAGCTACTGTCTATCAGTCAATTAAATGCACTCTTTAAGCAGAGGCTGAGAAGTCCTCAATGGATAGAGCCCTGGGACATTGTGGCTGATGATTCCTTTCTCTGTACTGTACATCACACTCTCAACTACGGTCCCCACAGAGATGGAATAAAGTCATGCATTAAAATATCACTTGTTGATTTGTTTGCTAATGAAGAGCCATTGAAATGTTTGTGTGTTTCTGTGGCAAAATTGTTGATAAAAGGACTACTTGCTTGCATATCTTACTTCATCTTCAGGAAGCGCTTATTTAAGACTTACTAAAATTAAAGTCAACAAATTAAGGAAAAAACAGAGAGATGGATAATATTGGTTTACTTGCAATTCACATCAATGTAAATAACACTGAGGACAGCAAGAAGAGAGAAAGGGGAATAATAGTACTTCAACCATGTCTGTTACCGTTTTCTTCATTAGTACCAATAAGAATTCCTGATTTTCTTTTTTCTAGTACAGTAGTGAGCACCTGTTTCAAATAATAAAAATGCTAAAGTATCCATTTTAAAATTATCCTGCATGTGTAAGAATGGGGGGGGGGGGGGCTTGAGGGCCGAGGGGGTTGGTTTTTTTTAAATGAAAAACACGAGGGTTTTTTTTCTGCTCTTTGCATTTCTTTCTGGATTTTAAATACGCCAAGTTAGCAAAAGCTTCCAATTCTTAGAGATTATCTGTGTGCAGCAAGTTAGCCTCTTAGCTGAGAAAAGTACAACTGTGCCAAGATAGTTATTAATGCTGGTTAAGGGTGCATGCTTAATGCAAAATCACCAAAGTTATTTGAAGCTGGGGCTTAATAATACACTCTCTGAACCTCCCCACCCACTCCCCTCTACCCACCAAGCTTCTTAATGGGATTTCATAATCTCTGCCCTTCCACCACTCTTCTTCTACCTACCAAGAGCCCAGGTCAACAATGTGGATGGGTGTGGGCCACATTGTATGCTGCGCTGGAGAGAGAGAATATTTTTTTGGGTGGTTTTTTTTACAGAAGTTGATATATATGTATATCTATCTTCACACTGAAAATCATTAATTGGCACCATCCATCTAAAGTTGATGCAGGTCTTACGCTGCCCATCTTAAAGAACTATATTTGCTCTGAAGAAGTACAGATACTGCTGTAGTGGTTCTCCAGTGAACTAGCTCTATTCTGACTTTAGCATCTATATGACCATTTGCATCTACATATAGTGCCTATAAGTGCTATTATATACACACATGTGTATATATATGTGTATGTATATATATATATTTTGTATATAGAGAGTCACTGCTTCTAGGATTATTGTTTTCAATGAACTTAACAACAAGCTATAGGGAATTAATTCAAACCAGCCTCAAATTGGAGTGTTTCTTATTCCTATCCTGTTATTCCAACTCATTTTATTAGAAAAAGCTTAGATACTCAGAGGTGTTCTATAATAGAAAATGAATTTGAAACCCATTCATTAATTGGTGATTAATACATTTCAGGATTAGTTTAAGCAAGGCCCTACCTCCTGCCCAGTCAAGTATGTTCTGGTTAATATCCAATTATCTGCACCTTCGTACTTATTATGTCTTAATATTTCGGATATGATAACCAGAAACTTGAGAGTAATGCTAATGAGGAGCATAGAACAGGAATTAACCGGTGACACTCTCAGTGATCCTTACTGAGGAAAGCAACTCCGTCAATCTCCTCAGCACAGTGGCCGAGCTACCACCTCACTTTCCGTAAGCACTGCTTTCAATTCAGCCGTTATGGGAGCTTAGAATTATATTTGTGTTAAAATCCTTCTTTTTGCATGCCTCATAGACCATCTATAGTCAAAAGATACTCTGCACATCCTTTTTCACATGTAGAATTACTTTCTTTAAGTGGAGCCAGTAGAAAATCAGCAGTAAAGCAAAATGGTGATACCTACTTTAAAGAAAAGCTGTTTTGCAATTGAATGCCCCCTCCTCTATACATGGGTGTATGCATGTGTATATGTAAGCTGAACTAGGTATCACGTCCTTCAGCTTGTAAGACCGGTGCTTCAGCAACCAGCAAACCAGATACACGTCTGTGAAATACAAAAATTAAAAACCCCTGATTCATCAATGTGAAACATAAATATTGCCAAATTAAAATTTTTCATGCACAAAATTGTCAGGCCCTTAGCATTCAATCTCAGGATTCTAGACTGTGAAGAAATTATTATATACCCTTCTAGTGAAATATGCAAATAAAACCATTGTACCAATGTATCACTGGGGCAGAAATTAGTAATTCTGTCATGTGGCCTGAAACTAAGATAGCTATAGAGGTAATTTCAATGTACAGAAAGAAAGGAAGAAGAAACATTCCTTTTTGTAGATTTTCTTTTCCTTAAGTAAGCTGGTGTTTGAATACGTTGTGCAACTCAGAGCATTATGAGAAGCCCCAGAGGAAACAAAGCAGTGGGCAGAGTGACAGAGACTTGCTTAAAGGTGCAAAGCTACATAACACATTATTTTTATTACACGAATATAATCAGATATATATGGTACTTATCCAAGAGACTTTACAGAATATGCTATTCACGGTGTGTTGGACAAAGCTTAGTTCAAAACACTGCCTCATTCACTGTGTTTATGATGCAAGGTACCAGCCTCATGTTTAGATTAGACTGAATGATAAAAGGAATAATATATTTGTGTAATCAAAAGCAATTCATAAAGCACATGTACAGTAGCCAGAGTTAAGGATATGCCTGTAACATCCAGTTTTGTCTTTCTTTTTCCAGTGCCTAGCCACACAATTCGAATTTTCTCTCACACAGCACTTTATTAGAGTGTTGAAGTTCAGGACCTCAGCAGTATATTCTTAATATCTAGCTGTTTGGCTAGGCACTCTTTTTCCCAACCCTCTTAGAGGCAACCTTCACAGTGAACCCACTGTGCTTCTGGCTTCATTGCCTTTCATTGCACACCTATGTGAGTGCCAAGACATTGGATAACTGTGCAAAAAAATCCTCCACCCCCCAGATGAGACCCCTGCAGAGCACTGTGTAATTTATTGAACAGCTTGGGAGATGTTGATGTTTACTACCTCGTTCAATTAGACATTCAGGGGCAATGCAGCCTTCCGTTTCCTTCAAAGTTTGGTTAAAAAGCCTAACCCAAATATCACTTAGTGCAAAGTGTGATTTGCAAACTGTCATAACATGATCAAATCAAAACCAATTTTCACCAGAGCAGTTAAATACTCATCTCTTCAGATGAGTGACATTTCCCTGCCAAATTTGAACTTTTAACCCACACTGCTCCTTGTGTGCTGTTACTCTTCAAGTCAGACTTAACAGGGATGGTATTCTTAAAATCTTTTGATAAAAATATAGCTGAGATTAAAAAAAGACTAAAATGAAAACAATAGAAAAATAAAAAGAAATAAGTGAAAAATGAAATAAGTAGGCTTGGACAGAGAGCTAGTCTAGAAAACTTAATCTTAGGGATACTTCTTAATAATGGAAAAATTCTCTACTTTTACCTGCTTCTGCATTTGCACTAGTGATGGAGTATGCCTAGCAGTACAGGCTGGAATTGTACCGCCAGGAAAAATCCTTCATGGTGGTGCATGGGAATAAATTAGGTGACAGAAAATAGGACTCTAATTTCTCTGATATGTCACCTAGGTTATCGTATTTTACATCAACTGCCGCTTTTGTGCTGCATGTGCATCTCTTTCAACCCTCATGATGGGTCCTCCAGGCCAGTCTTTTTGTGGGCTGGTAATTTTCTTTGTCTCCTTCAACCTAAAGCTTCAGTAGGAGAAGGTTTCTTCTCTGACAACAGAAACACTCTCAATACGTTTCAGCTGCCCTTTTTTTCTTAAATGTATCCTTCTCATTCATCTCCTTAAAGAGCAGATTTGGAAGGCTCTTTGACTCTAAATTCTCCTACACCCTTATGTCCCACAAATGCAGTTTACTTTTTCATAGCATTACACGGTCCCTCTCTCTCCTTTTGTTTTATAGCATTCTCCTTTCTTGTTTGGAGGGGAATTCCTTTTTTTTCCAAGTCCCATTTTCATGTCTTTGCTTGACAGACTACAAAGACAATTTTCATTTCAGAATGGTGAAACAGGAGTCAGAATGGGTGCAAGTTTGTGGTGGTTCCAGCATTCCCAGTGACTTCTTCGCTAGCCTAGAACAAGTCACTGAAATGTGAAATGGAGACAGTACTTAACCATGGAGATTTTTTCAAGACAAATTAGTTAATGTACATTCAGAAGGAAAAGTACTGTAATGCTGTAAATAGCAAGCTATTAAATAATTTGTGGGTTTTTATTATCTCTTGGCTAATGGGGAATTCTGCTGCTTGCCTTAGAGCTCCCAAATTTGGTTCATATTTCCTATCCATTTCAGAGTCCAATTTAAAGAAAAATTGTTCTTCCTCTTTTACTGTATCATCACTCCTCAGAGATGCTGATATCTATTCTTAACATCACCTGCTCCACACAACAGAAATTGTCCTTCATTTCTTCTCCAGTCAGAACCAGCTAACAGGAAGAGAGTTAACAGAAACTGTGATGGCTTCCATGAGTCAGTAACATTGTCTTACTCCTTTTCAGAATTTTTCCTTTGTCATTTCCTTTGCAATTCTGAAAGTTGCTTTGAAGTCCATCTACTCTGCAGGTCCTGTACCCTGCACAAATCTCTTTCTCAATTCCTATATATTCTCCTATCATAAAGAAAATATTTCTTTTCTCCCTTACCTAAACCAGTTGAATTTCTTTGTCTTTCTTCGCTGTCGTTAATTTGCAACCAGTTATAGCTGTGCTTTCGTAACGAGTTTGAGGTTCACTCTGTAAAACGTATTGCCAGCCTTTAGCGTCAATCTCTTATTGTGGCGTTCAGCTAAGTCTTGTAAAAATGACACACTTGTGCACCTTCAGGAGAGTTTTAATTTTTCAGTATTCTCTGCTGAAATTACTTCGTTTTTAATCTATAGTTGTGGTTCAGTACCAGCTATCGCTAGCACCACAGATCTTGTAGCTTTAAATAGTGTGCCTTAATATTGCCCCCTTTGTATGCTGTATTATAATGAAGCAACATCACTAAATTGCAGTGAAGGGTGATTGTTGCATGGGGATGACTACTACACCTTGGGGTCTATTTGCACCAGATTATTTCTTTATTGTTGTTATTACAACCCATCTTCTTTACTCTCTGGATACCAAACTTGCTGTTGGACATCCATGTAGCACAGGGGATCTTTAAAAGCATTTTGGACATCAATTTGTCTCTTAGGTACACACCAATGACTGTTCAATTCCAGGCTCTGGTATCCTGTGTGGCTTTGCAATACTTTAGCGATGCCAGCTTGGTCTGTTCACGTGACTTGCAGTGTTCTTCATTATTTGCTCTTAAAAAAAATTAGTTTGTTGCTGATAGAAGTGACAGACATTTCTTGCTAACCATTTTCAGACAGGAGCAATACTAGATTTATAACAAGTGAAACATGCTTTTACGTTCCTGCTATTCCCCATACATTTTACAATACAGAAGAGTGTACGAATGATTTTGCTTGAGCTGTTTCCTTTCCTTTTGGCACTGTGTTCACATTCAAAGAAAGAATTACAGCAGTGATGTCAGTTTATCATCCAGTGCCATGATCATGAGGAACCTTCTGCAAAATTCATTTCACCCAAGTAAGAAAAATTATTATTATTGCGAAGATGCAAATATTTTATTAAAGACACTTTCTTTTCAAAAATCTTTCCAACCTACAATGACAATGTCTTAACAGTGGTTTCAGCAAGGTAAGAGTGCAGATTCCTGCATTAGTTGTACAAGAAGGAGCCTTCATCCATGCAGGCATATTTTAACTGATTTGTCAGATGATAAAGTGTAGGATAATCATTTATTTTGTATGTGTGGGGGTGAAGATATTGTCCTGTGGTCTGCAGCAACAGGGCAGCTCAGGAGACCACAGCTGACGCACTTACTGGAGGTACAAAGAACCACTCCCACACGCCCTCATTTCCTGATCACTCCCACTGCAGCTTGGGGATTCACCATTCCCTACTGGTGCTCTGCTAAGGGGTGGACGTGCAATCTACAGCTCTTTGCATGGCTTGCACAGTATCAGGGCTCCCAGGTGTGTTGGCCTGTGGCTCTACTGTCTGCATTCTTTGCTGCTGCCCTTGTCAGGACTGTTTGACCAAAAAAGGGTGTCCCAAAGCATGAGTTTCACAAGGTCCAGGAACTCCCTTCTGTACCTGTATCTGTGCCTGTCACACTCAGGAAAAGTTTTACATGGACTTGCATGGCACCACAGTACATCTGGAATTGTAGTGAAAAGGCCTGATCCTGAAAACATGCAACTATGCATACAATTTTATCCACATGAATAAATGTCACAAGCTTACTTTTATACAGGAATAAGGCTGTATATGTTCTCAAGTATTTGTAAGATTGGAACCTAAATTGCCATTCCGGGTGGTATTTTAACAACATGTTCTAAATGTGGAAAAAAATATGTGTCTTCTATAATGAAGTCATCATCCCATTAAAACATCTTTTTTCCCTCAGTGATACCAAACACGAATTTTGAGCTGTAATTTGGATTTTTTCCATCCTTACGAAGATAGCCCATTTTTTTTCATTGCAAGGCAGCTTCTTGTTTTTTCAGTTTCTTCTTTAGCTTAATACTGTAGCTGGGTAGCATTCCCATTTAAATCAGGAATTAGAGCTGACACACCTTGGACTGAACTATCAATTCTTTTAAAACTGGCGCCGGTTCCACACTATTTGGTCATACAAACTTCCGATTATGGGCCAGAGAGCATTGATTTTTAGCTGTCATTTCTAGCACACACACTGTAGAACTGAAATTTAAACCTTAATCCACTCTATAATACAATTAATTTTTAATGTGCAGTAATACTAATTGAAATAGCCTGAATTTAGTAAGTCACCACAAGACATTTTCAAAAGCAGGAGTCTCCACTGAGAGCTGGAAGGACAGATAATCATTGTTACAGTGTTTACAGAATAAATGCACACTCTTCAGGCAATTCCATGCCAAGAGACTTTTTCCTTGTTAGTTTATATTAATATACTTCATTGTGGATTTAAATCTTTTTTCAGTGATTTCTACTGAAATACATCTGTTGTTGTGAACCAAGTTATTTTGATTCTGTTTTAATGGAAATGTTTATTTTTATAGAACATTTTCAGTCTTACGTCTCTTTTTTCACACGACTGTCACTGTATTATGTAATTAGTAAATGCATTGTGATGTTCAGAGAAACTAATTCAATTTTCTACCTATAAAATGGTCAGCCATGCAGTTTCTATGTACGACAAACCAAAGCTGCGTGTTCTCTACCTGACGCTTTTTTCCCTTAGGTTTGCCTTTCATATAAGCAATATGTCTTGTGCCATCCTCCTTTCACTGCATCACTTAATTTTCAGATGTGATCTTTTCAGATATTTTAGTGGGGAGTATGGAGAGGGGATTTAACTGCAGAGGAACAGATCTTACGCAGTTAACCAAGGAGGGATTTAATCATTTGTATAGTAGCAAGATACCATTGCTACATTTATCTGATAAGGAGTACTTCTTAGAATGCTTCAGTTCTTCTGATGAATGGGCTTGTACAGTGTTCAAAGTGAGCACCAATGTTAAGTGAAAAAAAATGTCGTGTGCTTTATATCATCCTTTCTTGGCTTTCATATTACAGTATTTAATAAGCCAATAGTGCTGTTAAATATTTAGCAAAGGTTCCCTCAAAACCTTGCCATATATTCAAATGGGATTTTGAGACATTTTACAGCACATAAGTTAAAATTATGCTTTAGTTCTTGAAATGATTGTAACATGGCATATTTCCTAAAGGAAGTGCAGGACAACATGGCATAAATACATTCAGCAGATTTCACACTAACAGAACATCAGAATTGATTCCCCTTTTTTGGATTAGGAGTTCAAACTGACTTCCATTTTGTCAGAAGAAAGCTGTGCTAAGTTTATTTTCATGGTATTAAAACAGCATTATAACATTTAGTAAAAACCCTCTGACTCACAGAGTGGTGTTTTAAAGGCTCCTTACCTGTACATCGTTTTTAACGATTAATATTTTCTGAGTTGCAGGTGAGAGAAAAGCAGAGATCAAGTTGTTGCCTTCTTCTGAGGCTAACAGTTCATCACTAGGTAGCACTTTTAGGGTTTGTAGTATGCAAAATAGAGATTTAATAACATAGCTGCTGCACGATGTTGTTAATCAAACAAAAATAAATCATTAGAAACCCTGTCTTCTTTGACAAACGTCTGCAAGTTTCAGATCCTTGTTGTATGCTAATTAATCCTCAGTAAATACTTGTATAATAATTAAATGTCTTGCACTTACAGAACAGCCAAGCCTATTTATACTGTTTAAGACAGCATGTCTCTTGTTATCTTTGGAAGGTATGCAGGTTCCACATGTGTTGCAACGGGTATTCATTTGTTTCTTGGGATACCTCCCAGATATTTGCCCCGTCTATGTGTAAGAGGAAGCTGCAAAGGTTGGGCGAGCCTGTCTGGCTGTTAAATCAGTGTGTTTGCTGCTGCTGCCCGGTTGCACATGTTCCTGCCCCATGCAGAGGCAGCACAGCGCTTCTGCTGCTTGCACTGACAGGTAAGGGACAGCTTTGCAGGTGTTCAGCTGCCTGGATTGAGCCTCCCACTCCTCTGTTTCCTTGGGCTATCTCCAGTCCTCCCGTTTATTACTTAATCTGTCAGCTTTGTGCAAGTATTTGGACCCACCAAAGAACTATATTTTCACATGTTCCTATAAAAAATAAAGGCTTGTAGTGGTAGGTATGAGACATATTTAGTGTGGCACATAGTTTAACTCCTGAAGGTGAAAAGCAGTGTTCTTCTGCAAATGTTATTTTCTATTTGGATGACTATAAATATTTTTTCTAATTTTCAGTTTGTATTAGCCACTTTTTTTTTAATATTATGAAATAATGACTCACTTTGGAAGAAATACCAGTGTAGCCTGTTTGAAAATTATTTGGGTCTGCTTTAAAATGTTGGATTTTTCTTGGGAAATCATGTTCATATGCATGGCATATTTGTTTAAGTATTCAAAAAATTAGGGTGTTAATTGCATGCATGTGTGTGAATATATAGAAAGGCCTATATAGTTATATAGGATAGACATACTTAGTATGCACAGCTTGATGTATCTTGACCTCAGGTTACAAGAGTAGAAAATCCCATTTTCCAGCTTGTTTCAAATGTAGTAAAAATGCTGCTTCAGTTGCTTTATGCTACTCACATTGGGAAAGGTGCTTATACTGTGATAATTATCATCAAGGAATATTAATGCGTTCAGCATTTGTAACCCAAAAACTCATTATAGCTTAAGCTGTGCATCATCTGTGAAGAGAGAACTTTGCCAGAATTCGCTCTTCACAGGGGTTGCCTCCTGCTTGTGATGGAGTGGTCAGAGTATTGGAAGAGGTCACTCAGGCTATTTTTGAAAGCTCAAGTTTTGCAATTTTTGATTCGCTACCTTCTGTCTAAGTAGCTTAGCATTCTTCCCCCACCCCCCCCAAAAATTTGCTGTTTCTAATTGAATGCCTGGTGAAGTGCATAAAGCTAAAAGATTGCATCTCATTATGCACAAGAGGCTAAAGGTGTAGACATAAATATTGCACATCAAGGTCACAGAGATTTCAAAGTCCATATTCCATCACCATACATGGGATTTGCACAAGCACCACTGTCATTCATGCTAATGGGAACTTGTTGTTCTAATCCTGTGGTCTTTGATAAGAATCTGGTTTCTTGCTTGTGTAAAACTCTTGATGCTTTTGGTAGCAACTTCCACTTCAGTATTTATGTATTCTGGGACCATGTTTTGATTCCTTAATGCTATTTCACCATGAGAATAAGATTTATCATTTTTACACCTCTTCTGTCTTCCAAGCTCCTAAACCCACAGTTTAACAGCCTTCACATTTCTAAAATATAGTTGAGCAGACTGTTCAAAGCATCAGAGCCCAATTCTTTCCTCACTCAATTTTCACACCAATGTCCCCCAGCTGATTGAGCTGATTTACATTGATGTTGAGAGGCGATTCAGTCCTTGGGCTTATTTTGTATCTTCATTAGTACATCTTTTTGTCAGAGTCTATATGTACTTGCACATTACACTACCCAAATGGTAGTAGAATGGTTACAGAATAAGATGGCTGAAGTGTCTAAAAATAAATAATCCTCTGCAATAAAGAATTTCCTTTTTGTTGACTTGTAATTGAAATCTTCCTTCCAACTAAACACTCTGCAGATGAATATCATGCTTCCACCCTTGGTTATGGAGATGATAGCAGTGCCAAAATTGTGTTGTTCAGTACTGTTGTTGCTGGAATTTTTAATATGGCTGAGTTTTATTATTTTTCCTTCCCAATACTGATACAATGCTTGTCATTTCTCACTCTTAATATTGCCTTATGTTGCATGTTGTAGTTTGCTTTATATTAGGCAGAGAAGGCTGGCTTTTGTGGACTGCTTTGTTTCTGAGGTCAGGATGTGAACCTGGCCTTGCTCCTGGGAGGACTAGAAAAATCTATTTCATAACTTACTGCAGGCCTCAAAAAAGGCTGAGAAGGAAAAAACAAAACAAAACCAAACAAAACAAAAAACCCACAAAACCCACAGGCTTAGTTTAGACCTGGTGAAGAGTTAGATTCATCAAGAGGAAAGCTTGCAGCTGATCAGCTTTTCTTGTCATAAAGAGTCCCTGCTCTCAGCGCACACTCCACTGATGTAGCAAAGCTTTGGGGAGCCTTGCGAGTCTTTTCAACACCCACGTTATTTGTCTGGAAATACCTGACTTGATAATACAGAAAGAGTCTGCTGAAGTAAGAAATTGCTTGCCTATTAAATCAACAAAATGAAGAGCTCGAAAAAGAGGTAAACACAGTCCTCATGAGCTGAGTATGCGTATTACAGGCTTGCCCGGTTCACTTATGGGGCATAACTTTGGTTTGTGCAGCAGAGTGCTAATGCCTTGTAATGAATGGCTGTCTTAAACCAAGGAGAGATTCTCAGCAGGTGACAACACGGTTGATGGGAAATAATATGGTACCGTATCTGCTGTGTGAATGTAAACTTAATAATCACTATGAATTTTGAGTAACCCTGCTTCCCTTCCAAAGAAACGTTATGAAAAGATTGCCTCCAAATCCTTCTTATACTGTTCTTGAGATAGATGCCCTAGTCTTTACCTTGAGGCACTGGAAATGAATGTATGCTCTTTGCAAGAGATAAGGATGTAAACTTTCAAAGGAGTAAATTGTATTTCCACGTTTAAGTTCACCACTTGCACTTCATGTGGTGAAAGCCAGATGTGAGGAATTACTTTTCAACATTATTTCTCCATCTTCTGTATCTCAGGACTTCTGAGTTATTATGCTAAAATGTTCTATTACATGTAATAAAGAAATGTTGGAAAACTGGAAATAGAGCAAGATTGCCTCCATCGATTTGGCTGCACTTGGATTGCTCTAGCTACATCTTAAATCACCAAACAGATCATCTTTGTGCAACATAATAATGTTACTGAAAAAAACAAACAATCTGCATTGGCTGATGGCATGAAAAATGAAACCATTTTCCAGTTTTAACAGTTCTTCCTTTTAATCAAAAGGGAAAGTGCTGGGATTGTTCCTTATCCTGCTTACACCAACACAGTGAGCTACCAAGTAGGTGATTATGATGAAGCGTGAGCAAATGTTTATGAAAAAGCAACTAAAATCAGAATTAGGGCCAGCAATGTTTTTTTAATGTTAACATTCATTCCATGCCTATTTAATTTTTTTTTTCAATTTTGTATCTGTTTGTCAAAAATTCCTATTAAAGTACTGTGAAATAGAGGGAGTAAGCATGGACACAGCATGTGCTTTTCAGCCAGACACTGAAAATATTTCCACAATTTTTAATTTCATCTAGATCCTCTTTCGTGCATAAGGCTTTTTTTTTTTAGTATTAAAAATATTAAAATATCTCAATTTTTTAAAACAATAAGCTCTTTATATTAAAAAGACCCACAACAACATGCTTTTCTATATGGTTTATTTTATACAAATCCAAAAGCTCATATATTTATTGTATGTATAAACTCAAAACTGAGAAGATTAGATATTGTAGCATGATGTTCAAAGGAGAGCTATTGGAATGGTAGAATTCTTGGCTTGGCTCCCTCTTCAGATGTAATTGCTGCTTCATTAGGTCTTGGAAGAGCTTCCTATGGTTAAATTTAATCAAATGGTTTAGAATGGCAAGCTCGTATGCTCAAAATTCCAATACCATTCAGAATTTTTAACAAGATTTCCTTCAAACCTTTTTTAAACAAATATTGCTTAACACTAACTGTAGATTCTGAAGTAATTCATAGTAGCTCATCATAATGAATAAAGTCTGATTCAGAATAGTCTGCATAGGGCTTGGATGCTAAAGGGGAGTCATCTGTTGTAGCTAAAACCTGCTTGCCAGTAGCCTCTGCAATTAAGTAGCAAGGCTCTGGTGCTCTTTTAGCTGTATTAGTGGGCAGCTCTGTGGGTTTTTTTCTGTGTATCTTTTACTTGTGTAGCTATATTCTAATTCAGTGTGTTTTAATTAGCTTGGCTTGCTACGTTAGCTATTTCAGTTGATGTGATTATCTTGAAGACTTCACATACTTGAGCAGCAGTGAACTGCAGCCTTCTAAAGCACATCCATGGGGTGGATGGGAGAGGCTGGTATTAGAGATTAGTGAGAAACGTGAAAAAATGGTTCAAAATGACATGAAAGAAGAAGACAGTGTGAGGAGGTGGAAAGGAGAAATGGAGCCAGCAAACAGTGTGAGTATGCAGGCCACCTTTTTCCAAAGCCACTGGAAACACTGGAGGTTTGCAAAAGCTGTACAGGTGCAGCACATGTTTATTCCAAAATACATTATAAGAAAAATGTAGTTAATGCTGGAGATGTGGAAGGAAGGAGAGAATGGATAAATGAAAAGACTGTTCACTTGCCGTCCTTAACTTACTTCAAAATGTTGGGGCTTAAGGTAACAAGGGAATGTAGAGAAGGATAGTGTTTGTTTATTCTTTTACCAGCTAAAAATACAAATGCACACCTTGGCACATAAAGACAAGGTCTCCATTATGAAGGCCCTACAGTCTGGATTTTGCAGAATGGTATACTGTAATATACAGTAGTGGCTTTAGAATACTATTGTTTATTTCTGTAAACATAAACTTTTAACAACTATGCCAAATTAAAATGATGGGGCAGATGGTAAGTGTGGGAACTGAGGAAGGCTGTCTAGATGTTGCTCTAT
>VWPU01001271.1:115000-117500 GCA_013398955.1 Callaeas wilsoni | reverse complement strand
GGCTTGTAACTGCATTATGAAACATCTGTGAGTTTACAAAGTGGAGTAAAGGATAGTAGAGCACTGAATGCAAAAAAAACCTCAACAAACCAAAACCAAAAAAACCCAACAAAGTTTCAAAGGAGCATTGAGAAAATTTTTTTTTTTATTCTTAAAAAATACAATGTGAAGACAGAAAAATGAGACCTATTTAACTTATGGAAAAAAGTCTGAGTAGGGATTTAAGAGAGATGGATTATATTCCTAAAAGGAAATAGGTTTGGTGCCAGTCAGCTTTTTGAAGTAGCAAGTAATTTGAAAACAAAGGGTTCATGATTGAGGCTGTGACTGGACTACAGCAGACAAACAGTTTAGGAGTGAATATTTTTTATAAAAAAGGGTGGATGGAATATGGAGCTTTCTGCCAAAGTCAGCAGTGGAAATAAGCAGAGGGAGTTGGACACATTTTTGGAAAAGAAGGGAGTACTGGAGTACTGCACAAGCTATGCTGTGGGAGCCAAGGTTAGGAAATGTAGTTCAATTTGTGCATGCTCTGTTTATGGTAGAAATATGGAGCCTTCATAAGTTTTTCACCTGGCTTTTCATTTTTCCATGTATGCCAGCATACTCTTGCTGCTGCATACTAATAATTTTTTTTTTAAATTTTGCTTCTTTTTAGACAGTAGTATGCAGCAGCATCTGTGAGAGGAAGGTAAAACATAATGTAGGTTTCAGTTGCTACTGTGTAGTGTTAAGAAAAATTGTTAGCTGTATGACATTGATGGCTAGAATTAATTTTTTTTGTACATTAAGGTGTAACAGCTTGATAGTAAATGCCATCAAAACCCACTGTTGCAAGAATGCCAGTGTTGTTCTTCCTTCATTTTCACGTTAGGTTTAATTATTTGCTGGATTTTAATACTCGTTGGTCATTCTTAACATCATTGAATTAACACCAAACCCTATATTGGTAAAAAGCCTTATGGTGCCCCACTTTATTATAATAGTGCAATACAGATTAAAATTGCATCTGTTAAGATTACATTGTGTGTTTGGATTATGGGAGGCAGAAGCACAATAATCTCTGCTGAATATAACTATTGAAGCCAATAACCTGTAACCAATCACATAGTTCTTCTGTTGAAAAATGTGAGCTAGAAAGGATTACATCTTGGAAAAGATCATAAATCTGTCACCACTAATGTAATCTTTACAGGAGCTTTGTAACCAGTTAGCGACTAAAAGAGATCATTACTTCTTTTGCTATAATTACAATCATAACACATATTTGATATTTTATAACTTTCTTTGTTCAGCAGCAAATGCATTATAAAGTGTACAGCATTAATAAATAGAGGCATAATGAATGTGACTAATTGATTTTGGCAGTCAAAGACTGGCATACTTTTTATACAATAGGGAATCCATTCAAAGAAGCTTAACTGCTATTGAGTGTGAGCCTTCAATGTAATAATGGGACCTAATTTGGATTCTGTTGTATGAGGTGAGTAAAGCAGTACAAGTTAATGCTATATACAGCAGTGTAGTTCAGTGTATAATATACACTTGCATGTAGTGATTCCTCTCTTTTCTCTGCTGTAAACCACTATATCCCAGCTCACATACGTGCTGCAAGATTTTAGTAAGCACTCCTATCTGTCTACGTGTCAGGAACTCTGAATGGAGAAACTACACATCTTGTATAGAAGAGGGCATATTTAAAATACTCCGGGTTTTTTTTTAATCTGACTGGGTACTACTTTTTGTCCTCATCCCTTTAGTGCTGGGCTCAGATTTTCCCTGCATGTGAAATCCATAGACAGCAATGAAAGTGCTGGGAGACAGCACAAAAAGATTAAATTGTATGCCCAAGTGCAACAGCATAGCCTTTTAGCAGGTGTTTAGTGAAAAATTAATTCCTTAAAATTCCAAGGGAGAAGCCTGAGGGTATATGAATAGTATGACCAGTCTTACAATCAAGACTTTGGATGGATATAAAAACTGATTTTGTATTCTTTACAAAATCTCTATAAAATAAATATATAATGAGAAAGCTCCTTAATTGTGGACACGACAGTGACAAAGCCAATGGAACCTTGCACCCCTATAAATTCTATCACTACTCCTGTCATATGTTCTTAGGTTCATGCATGCTGTACAGACTGTGGGGTTTTGTGGGGATTTTTTGGTTTTTTGGATTGGGCTTGGGGGGGTTGGTTTGTTTGTTGTTTTGGGGGGGTTGTTTGTTTGTTTGTTTGTTTTAATGGGACTCTTTATTTCAATTGGTGAGGTAAGGAAGGAACAGGCAGTGAGAGGAATAAGAATAAAATAGACGAGCTTTCTGCAGCCCATAGCTCCAGAAGGCTGCTGATGCTCAGCATGGAAGCAGGGTGGAGCTACTAGAGAAAGTCCTGTTACTGTGCACAATTGCACTTGTTTAAGGATTTACTTGTGTTTTTTTAAAAGGAGAGAAAGTGGCCTGTAGTGTTCCAGCCACAACATTGTTACTTCTTGTATTACT
>VWPU01001271.1:0-107500 GCA_013398955.1 Callaeas wilsoni | reverse complement strand
ATGCATTGTGTCTAACAACAAAACCCCCCGTGAAACTCATAAAATTACCAATTTCACAGTTGACTTTCTTCCTGCTCTGCTCTGTAGCCTTCATACTCCTGGCCTGTCTCCACACACTGCAGGAGATGATGTCGGACCAAACCAGCAATGCTGCATTAAAAAGGTTCTTGATATAAACAAGATCTATCTTGGTACTGATTAAAACGTCTGCAGATTTTTGCCTTATCTGGATAAATCCCTCTGATGTGCATCATCTGCCATTATGCAGTAACAATCACCGTGGGGTCCAAAGAGGGGGTTTATAGCAGCTGATGTTTGATTCCGCCCCTGTACTCTGCACACTCATGTACACAAAGTGTGGTTTGCACGGGTTACGTGTGAAGAATTACACCAACGTCCTTACTGGGGTTTGGCCTTTCCTGCTCTTTGGCATAGTCGGAGGTGTAAACAGTGTTACTTGGCCGCTGCACTTCTCACCTGGAATCTCAGCATGTGGCAAAAAAATGAATTAAATCTCACAACAGGGCCCCAAGGACTCTTATTTAACAAAAGGGGGCTGCAAGAACAGGAAGAAGAAAGGCTTTTCTACATAGGGAAGTTGCTGCAAAAGATTGGAGGGTGTAAATTTGCAGGGTGCTAAGTATGACTCTACCCTGTCTTCTCTGCGGATGCTGCTAGGGCACAGGAATGGCTGGCAGTGTAGAGAGCTAATGGGCACCGACTGCCTGCTAAGGGCATCCAGATAGGGAGTTGGTGTATTGGTAAGTTGCAGCCTGGGATACTTGGCTGGTAGTTTCCCTGTGGTGACAAGCCCAAAGTGATCTAAGCAAATCACACAGTGAATCATCCAGGCCAGTTTAGAGTCTAGAACCTGGATTTCCTGATTCTGTTTTCTGCTTCCTGGATCATCTTCCCTTCCAGAGTAGTAAAGGACTTTTGCTGTCTTCTGTATTAATAGTGTCCATATCTTTCCTGACTACTAGGCTTGCCCTGGGATGTTGAGCCTTTTGCAACTGGCTGTTACTCTGATGATGTACTGCATCACCTACCTACATGTGTCCAATGTATTGTTTTTTCTGTGTCTAGTTTTAAGGAAGAGGAGCAGAAGTATCCAGTCATACTATTCTCCTCAGATAATAGTCTTTGGTGGCTTTTCTATAGGGCAGTTTAAATGTCACAGGTGGCTTCACTGTGAGTTCTGTTTGTGCCAATCCTTTTAAAGACTGCTTCATTGAGGATATGTCTAGTCTACTAAACTTTCTTTCCCGTTTATGATTGCAGGTCCTCTCTTCCCAAAGGATGCCCTCTGTTCCATTTTTGCCCCTGTGTAGGCTTCCCTTACCCTGCCCTTCACTGTCTCTGTCTTCAACATGCACCTTCCCAGTGCCACCCACTGTCTTTCAAAATAATTTTATATTTCTGACAAATTCCTCCCTCTTTTCTAGCTTTGATCTCTGTATTGTCCTCAACATGGTCCTCAGTGAAGTCCTTTCTCGTTCATCTAATTCGGAGAGTAAGCTCCACGGTAGAGAGAACTTGGTATTGAAGTATTGGTAAAACACAAGCCATCAGTAATCATGTGGTGGCTGGCACTGACTTCCACAGCAACTAGACAGAAACAAGAGTTAGCAAGTGAATAGTTGTTCCCTTTACACAGTATCTGGCCATAAAGAATGCATCAGGCACTAAGCATAACAGAGTGCAGGCCCTGAGCAGCATTATCACAGGTCCCCAATAAGCCTGGTGCTTGTAGATTTTGTGATAGAATCCAACAGTCTTTAGCCATTTTTCACAAATTACTTTGCTGGTACCACAAATACTGGGAAAAGCTTGAGCAATGCAACATTTCATGTCAAACCCACCTCTTTCTTCCATTGCTCCGGCCATTCCACAGCACACAAAGAACTGCCAATAGCCCTCTGCTCTGCACCCATAAATAACAGAAACTGCCATATTTTTATAAATTCGGAATTAACATGAGCTGTTATGTAGCAGTTTCCCCAAAAGTGACTTTTAGTCCACCTGAATCTCTTGTTTAATGGCCCTATAACTTGCCTAAAATGTTTCCAGGGCTGTCTTCAAGAAACTAGGTGGCATGAGGAAATCCCTCACCACTGAAATGGGATTAAGAGCAAAGTGGGTTAAACAACAGAGTACTGACACAGGTTCATTTAGTTACCATCACAAGATCTGGCCACAAATATATTGTGCATTACTCTACCGTGAGTTATCATGGCTCTGACCCCTCTCGGGAGATCCCCATGCCACCACTGTATTAACGACTGCATCTGCTTCAGAATAACCTTATTAGCTTGCCACAGCTGAGCCAGTAATCTCATAGGATTTTTGTCCCGGTCCCTTGTGGGGTGTGATTCTCTTCTCCTTGAATCCAGTTTGATGCCCAAAATTTAATAAGTTTTCCTGGACCCTCTGCTCTCCCTCCCCCTCCCCTTTTATCATCTGCTGTAGGGACCATGAAATCCCCAGTAACCTCCCCAAATGCCATCAATAACTCCTGAAATGCCATGATGTTTGGTGCTTCCTTAGACAAAAAGCTATGTTAATTAGGTAGGAGGAATTTTTTGTCCCTCTTTTTAATCCAGATTTTTGCCTACGCATCTTGTACCAAGCACCTCCAGTAATGGGTGCAAAGCTACAGAACCCTTACACATACCTTTATCTATGTAAATGTTGCCTTCCAGTCTGAAACATTTAAGTGGAAACTGAAATATATCATGGTATTCTCATAACATGTGAGCAGCTCTGTGTGTGATGGGGAGGGGGGGTATGGGGTTTCGTGTGTGTGTGTGTGTGTGTGTGTGTGTCTCTCTCTCTCCTTCCCATCTGACTGAACCCTCAGACTGCTATTCCTTGTAATCTGCATCACTTGATCGAGAGGCACAAACGATACTGAACACAGCAAGGTGTCTATATAATCATTAACTCTCTCGCCCTCTGGATAGGACAAATGATATACAAGCCTAAACTCGCCAGGGGTCTTCTTTGGGACTGTGTCCTGGGGGAATCTTCTCCTATGAGTTAATGGAGTATTCCTAAATGGGCTGACTGCTTTCCTTCTGTGTGCCAGTTCTTTCCCAACTTTCACAACCTCTGGCATCAGAAGCAAAGATATTGCATTCATAGCATGTGCTTTTTTTTAAGATCCATGCAAGGAATAGCAAAGCCATTAACAAATCCTTTGAATAGAAAAATCTGCTGTAACATGATCTGCAGTAGGCAAACATTTAACCACAACAGTGTTTAGGTTATCCTTGCCAGGACAGAATAAACGCCTTTTAATTCTCTTTTGAACAATCCTTGACTTCTTTCTCTTTCCCTCTCTTTCTCTTTTGTTTTATTTTTACTGCGTTGGCCTATTTCTTGTAGAATTCCCCCACATCATTGTGGGTTACACTTGTTTTGACTGCACAGCTGCCTTCCCATCTGAACTGACTTTTGCTTGCTTGACTTCCAGCCTGTAATGTTTGCAGCTTTTGAGACTGATATTAGGAGGAGAATCTGACAGGTCCATGGGTAAAATGCAAAGGGCACCTGGTGGGGAGCTTGGAGCTCTTCCTAGCTTACTACCTGCTTTGTTACCTTGGATGAGTTATGGTACTCTGGTGGTTATAGTTCCCTCTCTGTAAAATGATTACTGTGATATTTAAATTCTGGTTGTAAGGAGCTTTGAGATGCGCAGCTGTAAACACCGTCTAAATGCTGTTAAAATTGAACCGGCCTGCTTGGCTCACTGACTAGCCTAAGCTGTTTAGACCAAGGCTCTCCAACTATTACAGCATGTCATTGTGTCCCATCACCCTGAAGAGTGCTCACCATCATTCCAGGGCTACTCTCCCAAGAGCACCAAGTGAAACACTTGAAGAGTGTCTATAGGAAGTGATGCTGCTGCACTGCCATCACCACTTCACTTAAATTCCTCTTTTGTTCCCTTTTCTGTCTCAAAGTCCTGTTTGGCAGGTTTGGGATGGAATACATCTTACCAGCTTTCTGTGACAGGGTGTCTTCCTTTGCTACAGCTGTCAGGTGTACATTTAATAAGGATGGGAGAACCTCTGAATGTCATCTTGACACTCATAAACTGTGTTTGAGCTAAGACACTGTATATTCGGTTTGGTTCTAGAGAAAACAGTGTTTTGGCAATCAAGCAGGAAAACAGTACAATGAATGAAATATATTTATTTCCTGTCAATAATCATGAAATATGCCTTTTTTCCCATCGCTGAAATGCTTCTCGCCCTCGATAATATTCATCCTCTCTCTTTTCTCTGTGAACACTATATATCTCTTGCTGCTTTTTAGTTTTTCTTGACCACTTTATCCAGAATTTATGTATTGCTTCCTTGCTTTGTGTTTGCTTGCTTGCTTGCTTTTTCTCACTGGTACAGATACAGGGTTTCCAGGTATTGCTTTAGCTGGTTTTCCAATTCTACTTTCCCTGTTATTTCTTTTGTATTGTTTCAGTGTTTTCCCTTTTTTGTTTCTCATTATTCTTCCTTTTCTCATCGATTTTATCTGCCAGTGTTTTCCCTCTTTGCATATTTTCTCCTCTGGTGATCCCATCTTCTTTCCCCAGAATAACCAACCTCTTCCTTTTATTTTTGTCTACCTTTCATTCTCTTGATTACTCTTTCCAAAGGTTGATGAATCTAGCTTGCTCTTGAAATATTTAAATATTTAATAACAGGATGACAGCTATTCCCAAGACACTTGTGTCAGCGGACAGACAAGAACCCCCTACCCTTCCAGTCTCCCAGCAGGCCTTTTATGCACTAACATATACCCGGGAAACAGGATTGCTGAGGGGAAGGAAAGGTTGCAGTTGAAATTAAGTCCCCTTGAGCCATCTCTAATTCCTAGTCGGCTGAATGAAAATATTCAGACATGTAATTCCTTCAGCGCCTTTGTTGCAGGTGATAGTAGAGGCTCTTCCTTTGTGCCTAAGTGCCTCTTTTCTCTTCATGACTGATCCGGCCCCGTTACGAGCATACATGAGAGAGAGCCGAGGTTATTCTGTGCTTTGTTCCCTTGAGCTCTTTGACCTCGCCTAGTAATGGACATAGCAGGGACATCACTGAAAGTGACCTCCCCAGCCTCTGCCTGACAAGACCCCCAAACTTTCTCCTAGGGAGTAACTGGCCCTCTTATCTGTGCTACACATCTTCCTGCTGTAAACTTTGGATTGAGCGTTGGCATCTTTCTTTAACAAAGATTGTGTTGCTTCCTCATTAAGTTGATACCAGTAGAATTGCAACCTTCTCTGTCTTGTAGCATTTATTTCCATTTCCTCTTCTTTTGCCGAAAAGTTTGTCTTATATTGTTTCTTATATTCAATGGGCTGATACAGCGAACACATGGTAGAGAAAAATAGACATTTGGACTTTTGTCTTAGGCAGTTTTGTTTCCTTTTCCCATCAGCAGATCTTTTTTCCTATGTAGTTCATGTAATCCCTTGAGTTGTTTGAAGCCTCCGTTAATAATCTCACTGGTATTTCTCCACACTTACAGCTGTATTTCCTCTATTCTTTTGTTTTCCCATAGCTGGTGACAGGAGAGGGACGGATATTTTCAAGATATACCCATCACTAACTCACAGCTCAACCCAATTGATGAAAGGTCCCTTTTGAACTAACTGCCAGACGAGTCTTTCTCTTCAGCCCAGGACAAGAGGGATGCCTAGGAGTTGTATCTAAGATAGTAAAACATGTCAAAATGGCAGCTGGTGAAGGAAGGCAAACCCCTTTCCTCCAGAATTATTTCCATATCTCCAGTCGCATGTTTATGCATGTAGCTCTGTATCACCAGTACTCCTGCCCCCCTATTGTCTGTTCTGGACTTGAGTCTGCCCTCCTTTCTTATTTTTTTCATGGCTTCATCTTTGCAAACTATGCTGAGCAGAGAGCTTACCGAGGTTCCTAGATGACGAGCAGAAACCCATTCACCCTTTCTTCCTCAGTTCACTTTCCTTTTCTTCACAGACAACTTTTGTATATGCTGCTTGTCAAATGACTGACCTGTAAATGCCTTTCTCTGCCCTCCAAAAATCCCCCAAATCCCATACAAACAAACCAAACCACCACCACATACATTAATCTATGGAGAAAATATGTAATAGTTTTTGTGAATTCTTTGAAGAGATAAGTAGTCTTATGCCATAGCATGTTTTAGTCCTTGAAGACAGGGAGTTAGGAAAAACATTTCAAAACTTTGGGATTTTCTCAAAATACCTACTCTGAAATGAAACAAACATTTCTGAAGCCCAGCTTAGGCTGCACATTTATGGTTGGAACCAGAACCAGGTGTGGCAAAGCAGCATTTGCAATAAGCACTCGTCTGCTGGCGTGTTAAACTCCTTCAGCCCCACATTCTGTTCTGTTGCTTCAGCTAATGATTCTTGCCTGACTCCTTTAATTGGAAGGTGGAAATCCCCTCCTGTACACCCCACACAACATGTCTAGTTAAACACAAGTCACCTCCATTAGCGCCAGTGGGTGGGGGGAAGCACAAAGGAAAAATATAACAACAATTCTGCTCAAGCCTTTGAAGTGTTAGACGATCAATCTGTCTGCTTGAGTCTGATTCTGAATCCCTCTTTAAAATGCATCAAATGTTTGAGCCTGAAGTTCCGTCCTGACAGCATCTGTGAGTCTCTGTGGAGACATCTGCTCCACAGTTTCACAGACGCTCTCTGTGTTCACAAGAGAAGGGTTTGATCCAAAGGCCTAGCCGGAGTGAGACTGTGCGGAGTTGTAACTAGACAGACAGTTTTAGCAGGGTCCTGTGGAGTCTCAGTAGCAAAGACCCTGTGGAGCTGGAGTACGTGTTCTGTAGCAAGGGCCAGAGGTTTTTTTCTGCCTTTCAACTAGACTTTTCTCCACCAAAACCAAAATAGCTACAGGGACATTTGTTGGGGAGAGGGGAAGCAGAGTGCCATAGCTTCTTGGATGCTTTTAATGGCAGAGTTATACACCATGGCAGCAATAATGATTAAAATGAAACTCCAAGTGTTTGTTATTGGAAAGCTAGGAGCATTTGGGTTTCCTCAAAGTAAGTAAGGCAAATAATTCTGAAGGAATAATTGGAAGCATAATACTTTCCTTCCACTGTAGTTGTGTGGTTCCTACACTGTACTTTGCTGTTATCTCACAATTAATGTGAGAAGTAAACCAGAATTGCTATTTCATCTTGTTCAAACTTACATACACCATAGATGTCAGTACTGAAGAGCCAGGAATTGACTTTTACTATGCTGTATGTAGGTAGCACCCTTAGAAGAAAGACTCTAAAGGGTTCATGTTATGACTTAGCGCCATATAGATTTTCCAATAGCTTTCCTGGACAGTCTGCAGTGTCAGTAGCTTTTCCATCACAATGGTCCCAGAGACCATTTTAGGCAAGCAGTACTCGGTAGCTGTGGGTTTTAGCAACAGCTCTAGTAATTGTACTGTTTTCACAAATACCAGCAGCACATTAAAAATAGGCTGGGGCCATCTTTAAGGGTTATGAAATAATCTGAATTCACTCCTTGTGAAATTAGTCTGCAGTAGTTCAGGCCTATGGATGGAACCGTAAGAAGTCTTCTGAGATGGCAGCTTGCTTTATAGGGCAGCCTTCTATTTACTGCATCACACAGCAAGATAATAATTTGCTGATCTGTCATTAGTGCCATCATTTAAAAAAACATCCTCTTGTGTGTTTTCTTTGCTTTAGGAATCATGGCTCACAAACCTGACAAACCGGCAGCATTAAACTGTAACCATAAACAAGATGCAACTTTTTACTGATCATGTATTTGAAAGAATATTTGTTGACCAAATTCATAACTCCTTTATCCTTTCATTTTATCATGCATTATGTTCTGAAGTCACTTCGAGAATTGGTGAATTATTTCTTCATTGTTTGCTAACTCCACAGGTAGCAAATTCAGAAAAATCATTTTGCTTCCTGTTATTCACTAGTAGCCAGAGCTGTAACCCAAATGAGGTGGGACATCTGGTAGCCTCCTCATTCTTCTGTCTACACCTGCAAAGTGCTGTCTAGTCCCTGCTAGTTTCAGAAAAGGTAGGACATGCAGAGGGAGTGTCTTCTAAAATTAGGATCAGGGGAAAGAGCAATAAAAAGCAAATAAATAAAATCTGTGGTAGGAATATGTCTCTTAAAAATGCCCTTAGTTTTCCCCCAGTTTCTTAGCACAGTTGTGTGTACTGCTGCACAGCGTTTATTTTTATGATGTACATGTCCAAACATTTCACCACACAGCAATGGCTCCTTCCTTTTTTTTTTTTTGTGCACTACCCAGCAAAATAGCTGGCAGATTTCTTCAAACTCGCAGCTCATGACATGCTCAAAACAATGCCTTAGACTAATAAGATGGTGTTTTCCATAACCTGCTCCTGCTTAGCTCGGAACACCACAGACACGTTGAGGCGATCAGCTATCAGTGAACACTGACTTGTAAAGCAGAAGTCTTCCTCAGTCTCAAGCACAGCAGCACAAAACATAGTATTTGAATGGAAATGCAGTTCTTCCTGTAATATTAATTTGGCAGCTACTAGTCTTAAGTAAGGGTGCTTCATCTTTATGAGGATGCCCTGCCCTCGGATACTGCTGCAGCATCAGTCACTTCTGCCGTAGCTGTTCTCCTCCCTCAAACAGCTACAAATCACAAACAAACCCAAAGTTTTGTTAAGCCCTAATTTCCTTCGAGACTTCCTGTTCACAGATCCTAGCAGAAGTTTTGGCACATCCTGAGCCCCAGTCAGGATGACTGGAGTCAAGCAGATTGCAGGTTTGAAGGGATACATCGCCTCCTCCAAACAGCACACCATTGGGAGGGCCAACAGCCCTCAGCCTGCTGCCAAAGCAAGGGCTACACAAGCCACTCAAATGGCCGTTCTTCTGGTTAGCACAGACAGCAGATTTTCATTTTATTTTCTTTTTTTTTTTTTTCTGACACACACAAATGTCTACTTATTCCATTTGGGAGATGGATATAATCCGTAAAACTCAGTGCACATAAGCCAGATGGCAGATCTGAGTAAGTTGTGACCAAAAACTTTTGAACTTTAGCCCAGTTCCACACCAGTGGAAGATGTGTCCCCAGTGAATCTGGTATCTGTGCTCATTCAGCATAGCTAAGAAGGGCACAAATAAGTCCTGTGCAAATAATTATGTTGGATCAGTTTATGCCTAACATTTATATATACCCGCCTAATTGAATTGAGTGTTTAATCCCAGGGTTCATTATCTATTTCCCTATCTAAGTTTTTTTTTTCCTATTTATGTTCAGCACCCAGCTGTCCCCTCCTCCAAATGGTCAACCATTGCCCTGTAAAAGACTAAACATCAGCCTCCCAAACCTGTATCATGGCACAGCAATTTTCTCAGCGAGGGGGCACCGGGAGCTGGACCTGTTCCTGACGCTGGATGAAAGTAGTTAGGAGAAAAACTGCGTGGAAGTCTGAAAGATGGAGTGTTACAACCCACCCCAGGAGGCGAGAGTAACCCAGGTTCTTATTAATAGATCCCTTGGGATGGATGATCGGTGTTTGTATGTATGTAGGGTTGATTTTAGAACAATTTGGTCACAATGCTAAGCAGATATGCAGTCATTTTGGTTATTATTATCCATACTAATACAGGAATATGAAAGCATAAAAATATTACTTAAGAAAATGTATAAGGGGAAAAAAAAGAAAGAAGGAGAAAGAAAGGATAATAGTAGGAATATACCACCACCTGTGAATAAAGTGACAAGGCTTGATTGTTGCAATTTAGATATCCTTTGGTAGAAGCGATGGTCTTGATCCATTGGGGGTGAGGGAAGCCCACAAAATACAAAGTCTGATGGGTTAATATACACTCAAGCTCAGGTGAGAACCCCCAGGTGCCACCCCTGGAGGGGGAGTGGTTTTAATCCTCTGGTGGAAGGCCTCAGAAATGAGTCTGGGGGCACTTTGGGGGTCTTTGATGGCTTATGATATCTTCTAAGACAGGACATCTGCCTCTGATGTCAGTTGAGCCAGTTATGGCCCATCAGACCTTCCCTGGGAGGAAGGGGGAGAGTTACACCGCTGAAGGAGTTGTGTAAGGGAGGACAATTACTATGATAAAAACCCCAGCTCACCTTGCAGGATCTGCCTCTTACCAGCCTCAGATTTTGGAGTGTAGCCTCCCTTTCTGTCCAGTGCTAATCCACCTCACCTCCTCCCCCTCGGGGGACGCAAACCTGGCCTCAGCAAAGCACCCTGGCACCTCCACAAATGGGCAATTGCTTTGAGTCATTAACCATGAACAGTCCAGTGTCTCCCACGGAGCACTCTGAAAGCCCTCCTTGACAGGTCTGCTGGAGAGAGTTTAGCATGATACAAAGGACATGGCATTGCTGCCTTTTGTAGTAACCAGAAAAAAGCAATAAAAAGATCAGTTAAAATGCTTGCTGGAAGTTATTGATAGAAAAATTCTTTCTGCACGAAAGATTATAAACAGGGCTTTATCTCAGGATAGATTTGTTTTAATTTGGCATTGATGTATTTGATACCTGGTAGGATCAAAGAAAACGGAATCAAAGAGTGAAATACAGGCAGAACTGCTTCTCGAATATTGGCCTCTTTTATAGATACAAAATCTCAGGACTAGAGTGCTCAAATTTATTTGTACTGATGTTTGTTTAAAGATCAATATTAAATAAATTGGTCTGGAAGCTATAGTCATAAAGCAGCTGTCGGACTAATGTAATCCCACAATGCTATTTTGTCTACTGCATGAAACCTGGTTAGCTGTGTACTTCTAATAACATGTGGATATCTAGTGAAAAAGAAAATAGCTGAACTGGATTCGGTGCACTTGGATTAACCATGTACATATCCATTTATTTGAAATTCCAGCTTGCTGACCAGATTGTAAATCAAGCCTAACTTTCAGATTTTCAAGGTAAATTTCAACTTGAATTTAAACAGTTGTAAAAAGGATTTTATGCCGTCCACGTTGAAAGAAGTAAGGGGAGATATAATTGTAAATCTGCCTGTTTTGGCTTTGGATGTGTAATAAATCTCCAGTGTCTAAATACATACAGTTTATGTGTTTGATAGTAAACACAGGTTTCTTTGCGGCCATTCTTCTGTGTTTCTGTTGACAATTTGCAGGGATTTTCTCTGTGATTTCCCTCAATGAAAACAAGAAGAAAGGAAATATTTCAAAATGTAGGGCTGCTTTGCATTACGAGAGTCACATGAAGGACCTCTGACAAGGCTAAGATGTGTTTGAGAGGCTGTCAAAAATGCTCTGAGCCAAAAATGAGATTTGTTTGTACAATGTAAACCAGTTTATCTAGAGGTCCAAGGGACACCTGAAAGCTTTGGATAAGCAGTTTCGGATCAACTCAGCAGCTTTTTTAGAAGAGCCTGCCCTTCAGGTTCCCCTCACTGGTCAGAGATGAAAAGGCAATTGGTGCCTCATTGCCATGCTGAGATTTAGGGAGCCTGTAACATGCCCCCACTGACTTTGCCTGTCCACACCAAAGCTCCCCAGATCCCAGTGCACTGAGTTCCAGATGTCAGTTAGTGAGAAGCACACCAACTTCTTGTCCCATTTAGGACCCAGATGTCCCACTACAGTAAATTCTCCTACCCTTGAAAGCCACCATCAGCCTCACTCACTGGGGTGCAGCTAAGCCCTCCACTAGTGACATACAGAGGTGGGAGAGGGCGTCTGCCTTTTTTCTACAGCCCATACATTTTGGGTCCATCCACGTTACCTGTGTGGTTTTCACGAGTAGAGCTGAACAGCTGAAAAGGCAAGTAATAAGTGTCTTTTTGAATGTGTATTCAAGGGGGAACTGCTGGTATCCTGAAAGCTTCAACACCCTTATCAAAGTCACAACGTGAGTGTATGGATGTGTCATCTCAGTGTTGACAAGTGGCTGACTTGTGTGTCAGGATCAGAATGTTTGCCCTCCCACACCACAGCCTTGGCTGTATTTATACGCTCTAATCCAGCTTTACCAGGAGTATAGACACGTGTGCGCATATTCGATGGAATGAATGTCCATGGTGTGAAAAAGAACCTTTGTTTGGAGACACACCCTGAGGCACACTTGCAATATGAAAAGCCATTTGTATTTAATTGTAAAAGAAGATGTGGTGTGAATAAAATTATTTTTCAGCAACTCTAGCATATTTAAATATTCCTGCCTCCTGAAAGGAGTTTTACAGTAATTCCCACTGGTCAGGAGACTATTGCTCATAGTTTTTGGGGATGCTGACCAACCCATCTTTACTGTTTTTTCTGAGCTTTCCTAGTGATTGCCTCTGTCTTCTTGGGCAAATCACTTAATTGCTTTGAAATGCAGCTGGTCACAACATTAAAATGGAGACAGTGATACTTTTTGTTGGTATGTAAAGCATTTGGGGAATTCTGTGTGAATATGACTTTTGCAGATTGTTTTGTGTGATCACGATGAAAAATACTGCTGCACTGAAAATATGACAAGAGGGCAGAGTTTCCAGGCATGTCTGTGGGGGAAAACATGCATAAAGAAGTGCCCCAGATGACAGTACAGCCACCTGCAGCCCTGTACCAGGCATGCTCTGAAACAGCAGAATCCTGTCACTGTCACAAACCACATCGTGATTTGCAGATGTCCAGCTGGATTCTGCAATTTATATATTGCTTACATAGCAGTGCCTACCTGTCTGTAATCATGTATCTACAGATAGCAGAACCTTTTATTTCTTGTCTTTTTTAGGGATTAATTGAGTGCAATACAGATGGGACATTACCCCAGTGCATTTCTCCCCCTTGGAAATTCAGGAAGGATGCTAGGTTTACAGTCTGGGTCATAATCAGGAAATGGCTTGACAGGGGGAGTAGGGGAAAATGGAGGTAGAGGAGACAATCTTTCCTTTTCATGAAATCAATTCTGTAATGTAGTTTAACTGCAGGTTCTGCAGCAAGGAGCAAAATCCATTTTCCAACTATTTAGGACTTTTAGTCCCTAGAAGCCTCGACCATGGAAATGAGGGAACCTGTTTACTAACATAGTGTGCTGCCACTCTGGCATGTTTTAAACGCCGTGAAATGAGAATACATAGGCTATGAATTTGTAGATATATGACTGCACGCTATATGTACAGTTCCAATTTTTGTAACAAAGACGTAAAACTTAAAGCAGAAATGTGGCTGATTGTGCTGAATTATTACTCCAAGATAGATTCATCAAATCTCCCAGCTGTATAAGACAGGGCTTACTAATGAAGTTCCCTATCAAAAAGAAAAGCCTAATTTTGATTTGGCTTAGGTAATGAACTTCTTTTTCCTGGTGTGATTATCTGCATGGGGTGGCTAAAAGAGTAGCAAGAGAGAGTGCGCTCACAGAAGCATTATGCAAAATGTCTTTTGTCTCTTTTTGCTGGGATATATTAAATTTTCAATGTAGTCTATGTAATATAAAATTATGATAATGACTTTTGGCCCACTGTGAAGGCAGCTTGCTGGTCCTGAGCATGTGTGTCTGGCTTGAGCACTAGGATACACTGTGGGAGTTGCCTTTTCTATTAACAAACCTCTAGATACCTAATGATGAATTTTCTTTCACCAAATGTTCTCCTTTTGTCTAAAATACAAGCATTTTCTAAATTGCTTTTGAGAAAAACAAGAGAGGCAGAGAGGTCTATGGCAATGACAAGGGATATTGAAACAAAGCAAGGAATACAGTTAGCATCATTCTTGTAATTATAAACCAACCAAAAGGTTGTTTCATGTAATAGTGAAAATATTTCCTACCTTATTGAAATAAATGATGGCATTACATTAGTGAAGGAAAAAATCAAGCCGTTTTCTCATAAAATGTCACTGCAAGTTCAGTAGCATGAAACTTGACAGTCAAATTTATTGCAGGTAATTGTATCAACTTTCGCTACCCATAGTCTCTTCAGTAATTGTTAAGTCATTCTCCTCTTCCTCCCTTCTTTTCCATTCTTCATCAAAAAAAGGCCAAACAATGAAAAAGACTGATATGTGAACTGGTTTTATTACCATTTATTAAACAAGACATAAAATCAAAAATGAATATGTTTTAAATAGGAGGAGCATTTTGTAAGCTGAGTGTAGTTCAGAGTTATCTTGCAAGATCCTTTTCTATGTGGAAAAAATATATTAGCCGCTTGACATGCAGTTTCTGTGTTTTTCTACATTTCTGTGTTTTCTCCCTATTGTCGAAGCCAGTGGGACAAAACTCAGAGTCCACACGGAGCCGTGCTTCCTACACAAAACTGCAGCGGTCTCCGTGTGACATCACTGTAACCTGGTTATCATGGTGTCATACTCACTGGATTAAAATTTCAAGGGAGGAATGAGCTGCAGCAGTCCTTCAGCTGACTGGAGCATTTTCAGTCTGTTCCCGATAGTGAGAAAAGAAATGTAATGAAACATACACGGAAAGCAGAGGTCTGATGCTGCCACCCAAACGTCCTTGGCTGCACACAGAGGAGTGGGCTTCAGCAGATCTCCTCACAGAGCAGAGCTGCAGGATCTGGCCCATATTGTTCAGGCCTGTCATATTATTAAGGCGATTATTTTTCAAAGTTTCCCAGGAGAGCTGAGCTGCCCCCCGAGGCAGCTCCAGCCAGTAGCTTTCTGTGGCATGTGTCAGGGAAAGGGCAGTGCTGCAGGTATTTACATACCTGATGATCACAACAGAATGATCTCTGCCTTGTGCCTGTTTGCATGGACTTGATTTTAATTTGGTGAAACAGGTTAGTTACCAAAAAAATGCTTAGCTTTTGCAGAATAATTAGGATCACTTTATATCAAAATCTGAGAGAAAAAAGATGAAGTAGAATGCGATGGAATAATAAAAATAAAAGCCTCATTTTTAATTTTCTGATACTACAGAGAGCCAACATAACCTTTAGCAGATTAAGAGCAAATCTCTCCAGAAATGGAATCAAGCCTTCTTGCCTTTTTCTCTTCTTCTGAGTAAAGAGTGTATTGTAGGTTCTGCAATGAATAAAAGCTCTGTGAATATCTGAGAACACATTAGTAGGTCTAAAGGTTGGGAATGTGTGCAATTAATTAATTAAATTATTATACAGTATAGCTTGTAGCAGTGTAAGCCTGCATTCCTTTGACCCTCCTCTCTCCTTAGGCCTTATTGCTTTAAATGAAGACATATAGGAGTGATGCCTGTTCTTGCTGGCCTTAGTTATAGGTTTCACAGTGATATACATAATCAGACCTTTCTTCTACGTCTGTAAATGTCCTACCAGTCAGCAGTACAGAAAACCTCTCAGCGTCTGGCATTTCTTTGTAACTGCCAGTAATCTCTGACTGTAATCTTTATTAAATCAGTCCTTTAGTTCCTGTGAAAACCATTTCCTTACTATGTATAGCTATTTAGATTTCATTTAAAAATAAATAATAAAACCTTCTGAGACATATGGCATTGTACCACAGGTGTCATGCCCTTCGAGGCCGCCTTGTGCATAGCAATGGCTGCGGATCGATGAGAGAGCTTGAAGGCTCTAAGAAATGAGTCTGCTGAAAGTTCGAAAGGTGGAAGTCTCCAGTATGTAATGAGGTTATGTCTGTGTTGCGCTCACTTTCCTACCAGTCGGGAGGCGTCGTACTGCTCTGCTCGTGTGGCCAAAAAATATTGTGCTTTTGGTTGCTACCCAAGCTTCCATATGTTACCACTTTCTGTTTTTTCTTAGATGCAGCACTTAGGTAAATGCTGAATGGATCAAGCTACATGAGGTTATGTTCAAATGGCAGAAAGAACAACTCTTGGCAGTCACGTTCCGTGTTTTTATCCTTAATTCTTCATCTGTGTTTTATCAGCTGAAGCAGACAGCAGCAGCTGAGCAGAAACTTCTCTGCATAAGAACTTTAGAAAAGTAATACTGGTCATTTTAAGAGCAAATGGCTGTGCTGCAGTCAGAGCACTCCGGAAACAGCAAAGTAATTGTTTAAAATGTCTTTATCTGGTGGTGTCTCATTTATAGCAGAATTGTGAATTCAGCCTGATTATTTTCTAATCTCATAAACACCTTTTGGTGTTCAAAGAAGCCCCTTTTTCTTTCTTTGGGTTGTTTTGGTTTGGCTTTTTTTTTTTTCTTTCTTCACTTCTTGATCAGTTTATTTTACTATGAGATTGACTCAATAGTTTTAGATCTTGCTTATTGCTTGGTTACAGATGGTTGCACAGCAAATGTATCCATTTCACATGCTTCTTCATATAGAGATGGTTAGATCTATGTATTATGCTTTGCCTTATCAGAATGCAGAGCTTTGCGTCATTCTAAGCATTTTTTTGTTTAAGGGGATTTCATAGTAGGGTGGGGGGCTTTTGACCTATTCATTTTTGGTATATGCGATCACCAAAGAGATTTCTGGGTTTTTGCCTCTGAGTGGGATATTTTGCTGGAGATTCAGGTCCACAGAGCTCTGTTTAAATCCTCTGGCAGTGGCACCACTGTATTTGAATTAATGTATCTCCTGTTCTTGCGAGTAAATGGCTGGCATTCTGTTTTTGTTGGTCTGCCAGCCAAACTATGAAGTGGTAATTGAGTCTGTTTTAAAGTGGAATGCTTTAGACAGTGCTTTAATTGTACTCGAGCCAATTCCATAAATATACACTCTAGTATTAAGTTATTTTCTACTATAAGCACTTACTCAGAATCCATTTGTATTGCATTTAGTAAGTTTGTTTCACTTGTCTTTAAAAGAAAAAACATTTCTGAAACTCCTTCCTCCCTCTTGCATGCTTTTAAATTACAAAGCAGGTGCAGGTTTTTAAAAGTGATCTCGTTGTTCTTGTCAAAATGGTCCTGTCCCTCTCTGCTCCCCCTATCCATGTGTGGAAAACGTCGCATTTATTATCACACACAGTTTTATGCATCTTCCAGATGATTTAACTGAACTGATGCTATGGAGGATATGCTGACTGGCACTTTTCCCATGCCTAATGTGTTAACAAAAGCCAATAGTGTCAGTTTTAACAGTTTTAGTTAAATTCCCATGATGCTCTTAACAAACGTTGAAACCTCTGCCATGTCTTACCCTGACAGATTCCCTGCCGTCATTGCACACTTAAAATAAATGTCATCCCCAATCAAAAAGTTCACATTTTTTCTGACAATATAATTTCTTACTTTGTTCCTGTTTTATCTCTTTCTTCGGCACAATAACCCAAGGATGCATATGTTATTTCTTTAAAGTGTTTTGTGCCATCTTTTATTGTTAGAGCTAGAGCCACAGCAGCAAGTGATGGAAATAGCCCATTCATTTGACTCAGAGCAAAAGGAAGTTTTCAGAGTGGGGCATGTGGAATAGGAATTGTGCCTCCTAGGGCTAAGTGATAGTAACCCAATGTGTTTGGAAGTGTGCTGGGTGGCAGTGCCCACTCACCACATGTGCAACATGGGCCATGAGCAGGGAGTTCCACATACTTGGAGAGATGTTTGTCAAGCAAACATCACCCTTCCTTTTCTACTATTTGTTTCATTCCCTCTTTCAAAGACAGCTTTTGCAGTGGGTAGAGGAGTGAGAACCCTACAAAATGCATTCTAGCCTCTATAGGCTACCTTTGGCTATATATTAGAGCTCTGAATTGGCTGGAATATTCTACCTGTGAGAGCACATATTTATGCAAAGAGAAGCCCCTTTGTGAGCAGCAGCAGCGTCTCTTTGATCTAACCTGTGCAAGCCGTTATGGCGAGATAGTAGGCAGAGTTTTTTTAATTATTGCATTATAGGTACAATTGGCACCTCTCTCTTTTCCTCCCTCCCTCCCTCTCGCCGTGTCTGTCGCACGCTCAGAGACAGAGCGAGGTGGCTTTCACAGCAGCTGGTTAATTTCCCTGGCTTCACACTACTGTTTAATGATCCGTTTCTCCTGTGCCACCTCTCTCATCTACTGAAAGATAGGTACAAATTGTACCTATAAAAATTATAATACAACCCTGGATTATCTTTGTTTTTCAAATTGTGATCATCTGAACTGAGGTTTAATATTCTTTCCTTTCACAGTTCTTTAGAAATAGCCAAGAATAAATCACTATGTCCTACACAAAGCATTTTGGTGTAAAGATTTTACATTTGGGGCATTTGGCAGCCTTTCACATGGTTGGCTGTTTTTGAAGGTGGAAGATAAATCCCATGGAGATATCATCCAAACAACCGTATGGCCACTAAGCCAGCCTGCAAACCATTGCAAATGGCCAGATATGCTGGCAGGTCTGGCTATCGGGCTGCATCTGTCTCTGGGCATCTCAGAAGACCTTGTAGCACTTGGTTCTGCTTGAAAGAGATGGGTAACAAATGTCTGTGCAGGAATGACACAGAAAGAGTTAATCCTTCCTGGCAACAAAGGGATCAGCTTCTTAAAGTCCCTCCCATGGTTCTGATCCTATCAGTGGTGGGTAATAGGAAGGGGAAATTGTCACCCATGCCTAATGAATTGCTCTCTTATCTCTGGGAGTGGTCCAGATCAGGAATTACATATTTTAGTAGAGAACCAGAGAGAAGTTTACAGCACTACTCACCCTTTGTTATGTCCCTTCCAGGACTCAGCTTCACTTCCTAGGAGATGCCAATCCCGTGCTTTTGAAGAGTGCTCAAAAATATGTCTAAAATTTCTCAGAGTATGGAAGCAGTAGTGGTTTTTGTGAATTTATTTCTTTATCCTTTTTTAACTAAACTCTTAACTGGAAGGATATCAAGACAAAAAGAAAATCTGTTTCAACACAAAAGCAGGGTAAATGTTGTGACCGTGTTAAAGGGGTGTCCAAAATAAATAATCTCTAGGGAAAAAAATCATCAACCCCAAACAAAAAGAAAACAGAGCAGAGTCAGTGCAGTCAAAGAAAGGTTGCGCATTTGAAACTGCAGATTTTAATTCAGCAGGAAGCCTTCTCTTGAGTATTACAACAGAGTTTAAAGGGACCTCCATAATGATTGATATTCAGTAGATTTTCATGTGTTTTCAAAGTTTCTTTCTTTAAGGAAAGCCATTCACATGCCTGATTAGTAAGCAGAGAGCGACCCTTCTTAAAAGCTGTGCTAGGAGGCTGGGGAATTCACGTAATTTAGAGAAACGTGTTGGACAGAGGGGTTTGGAAGTGAAGGTATACTGTCTTCCTAGGAGTAATGTACTAGAGAATCCTCATTCTGAGGCACTGTATTTTCTATAAAAATACTGAATCACAGTTTGGTGAATTTAGACACTGGGTTAGAAGTCCTGTTCTAGCTAGCATGTTTCAGTTCATTTCTAAATGCCACAGTTGCAAACAAAGCAAACGGAGAAGTAATTTCAGGCACATAACCACGAAGTATTTTAGGAGGAAATGAAACTGCGTTTAGATGTTACAGCCATCACAGTCGAGAGAAGGCAAGACAGGACAGGGATAGTGGAGAAAGAAGTTGAAAGGGAGCCAGAACCAATGCCATTAGCCATAAAGAAACTGATGGTGGGAACCGATTTCACAGATTTTGTTATCCCATTATGAGTTTCATACTTGTCCTTCTCAGTTTCCTAGGAAAGATCTCACATCTGTGGCTCCTCCCACACTCATCTTCTTTTTGCAGTGTAAGGGTAAGATAAAACCAGCTACAACTTATCCTTAGTGACTCCCTCTCTCAGGATGCCCTACTCTGCATCCACCTGCCATGAAAGCCAAGAACATTTCAGTTCTGTTCCCCTGACAGTCCCACCACAATACATATTCCTGGTCTCCTCTTTCAGAGCACAGTGCACATAGAGGAGGTCATACCTGCCCTGGTAACCAGCAAAGCAAAAACCAGAAGGCACTGTCTAATGAAAGCATTGTAGAGCAAGGAAGATCCTCTGCAATCCAACCCCATGAATAGTGCAAGGAAAAAATTTGTTTGACTGGAACATTTATCAAAGGATTGAAAATTATAAACATGTACAAAATCTACCTGTAAAAATAGTAGCCAGGAAAAAGAGGGAGAGTCGCTAAATATGTTTTTCACTGTGAATTGTTGCCCAGGTTCTGCTTGAAATTCAGGTTGTTTATAACCAGCAATCCTTTTGGAAATTGCTTTGAAGAAAGCTTAATGATTGGAGATTATCGTAAAGCCAGATTTCCATGAAAACCACTTTAAGTGCTTTTGGCATTCATAGGTCTCCTTTGCTTTGTGACCTTCCACCGCAAGTAGGTGGTATTCCAAAGTCAGACATACACTGTAACTACATCTTTAGCATCAGATGGCCATTCTGAGAGCACGCAAGCCAGTGGCTACTCTGTTGTCTGTTCCACCTTTGCATAGGTATGACTCCTTGGAATAACTCAATTTCCACATGCTGTAGTTCTTCCAATTCTTGTTCAGACACCTTTAAAACATTTTCATGCTGACCAGCAAGTTGCCACAGCCCCAGATGAGTGTTCAGCAACACTGTGGTCTGTTTCCTGTACCTTCCTTTCTGTTTTGAGCTGTGAATGTGACTACACTTGGGTAAGAAACTTTCTTCACAGTTTCAGCAGGCTTATGATTGCAGCATGTCAGTAGTGTATCTTTTGTCTCTGATCAGCCACACATTTGCTTTCTTGCAGCCACTTCTGGTGTGATACAGCAATCTCAGCGAGCACGCATGGCTTGCTAAGATATACCTAGAGGAGTATCCAAGATTCTTTGTGTTTACTTATCTTTCTCAGCCTCTAGAAAGCCTTTTCTCCTTGGCAAAATTGATTATTTTCAGTCGTGTTGGGAACATGTGTTCGAGATGCTTTAATGAATATAGAAATTAACATAGGGTGTGTTTCTTTTTCCAAATGTCAGCAATTTGTGGTTATCTATTATCAGTGTAATGGTATTTTCACTAGTCCATCAGTCTAAGTTCTCTCATCAATATGATCGCATAATTGCATATACATCCTGCTATACAGACAAAGATGTGCAAGGAGTGAATACTTAGTCAAAGGCACATGGATACAACAGAATGACACTCTGTCAAGGGAAGTTCAGATTGGACATTAGGAAAAGGTTCTTCACTGAGCAGGTGGTCAATCACTGGAACAGGCTCCCCACAGCATCAAGCCTGTCAATAGTTCAAGGAACATCTGCAGGACACTCTTAGTCATATTATTAGTGTTAGGTACTCCTCTGAGGAGAAGGGAGCTGGACTTGATGATCCTTTATGGGTCCCTTCCAACTCAAGATATTCGATGATTCTCTGTTGTCTGTAAACAATCTTGTACAGGATATATATAACACAAGTTAAACAGAGGTAATTTTCAACCTATTACCTTGACCACAAGGGAGGCACATCAGCTCAGATATGCAGTCCCTGCTTGTAAGGCCACATACCAACAATACTACCACTAAATTATCTGGAAAAGGAAAAAATCCAAGCACCCATAACAATTTATTTTCAGTATCCTGGCTGCTGTGCATTTTCTCTCTTTTTTGTTTGTTTGGCTTTTCTGTTTCGTTTTTCTGATAAGTGCTGTGTGTTTTTGGTTTTCAAGCAGCAGAGAAGAAAAACATCTCCCTTAATTTGCTCTGACTTCAATTTGAGTAATTCTTAGGCATTGTATCCTGCGAAATCTATTAAAACGCTTCACACTTCTAAAAAGGAACGTGGAGAAGTATAGTCACTGTACAGGGAGTGGTTTTAACAAGGCTGAAATGTATACATATACACAGACACATGTATGTGTACATATATGTACATACATTTATATATATACACTCTGTAGAGCAAATATACATCCGTACATTAATTTCAAAAGTGGGAAGAGTTGCAATAGATAGATGAATAAAAAAAGTCCCAAGTGAAAAAAGAAAATAAGGTATAGATAACATTTTGATACAGAAATGAAAGAATAACCTGGCAGAAATTATCTTGTGGAGTCAGAAGTTGCCTTTGCCTCCAACAACTCTGCCACTCTGCGACGAAACAGGGAGCACACGTTCCCTCCACCTTTCCGTCGGCTCTGCAATCAGCCAGACCCTGTGGGGAGGGAGGGGGGCTCCCTACTGTATCTTCCTTCATCAACATGGCATCTCTCAAGGGGCCTGCACTGAATCTGTTAAGATTAGCTGTGCTCCACATTAGTGACAGGAGCTGCCTGTGTCTCTCAGGAGTACACGGTGGCATGGTACTGCTTCCTGTTTGAGCAAAATCAAGGCTTTAATTGCAAGGAATATTTTTTCATTACCTGTTAATTGATAAATCATGCTTACAGGTCTGTGAAACGAGCCACATTGTGAGCAGTCTTCCAGGTTTCTCTTCCTCCTTCCCTAGAACCAGGACATATCTAATACTAGGAGCAGAGCAGTGGTGGCAGGGAAAAGCCTCCATCCCACAGCACGCCAATGAACAGCTCTTAAAGCAGGCAAAGTGGGCTTGGGAGCCTGTGCCTTCCTCTGATGTAGGTCCTCAAGTGATGGTACTTCAGCTGGGAGACTTTGCACCATTCCCTTCCATCCTGAGGTAATAGCGAAGGCAAGTTTTGTAGCCCTACTTCCCAGGCTCATTCTCAGCTGTCTGGATTTTGAGCAGACCCCAGCTGTAGCTTGGCATGGGCTTGGCTAGAGACAGCAGCAGAACTGGGAGGTGGAAAGGTGAATTTTAAGTCACCTTCATGCACCTGTGTGGGTACATGCAGCTGCTTGCACACAGACGCAGCCTCTTTCATTCATGTTAGCTGCAGCTATGGATCAGGTCTTTGATCTAAAATCAACAACAAAAAATGAGTTGGGCATTAAAGTCACCGTCTTCAGGAAGCACATAAAACATGCATTTTTTTTTTTTTAAGATTTCTTTTGTCATTTCTGTCCTTTTATTCTTGCTTCTATTGCAAGTAGCAAGAGGCCACCGTCTTGGGAGGAACAGTAAAAATCCTGAGTATAGTGAAATAATTTAGCTGATAATTCCCCACTGTATAATTTTCTACGCTTCCTGCTAGCTGACCTTGTGGGCTCCTGTCAGGTTGCTAAGGGAAATCCAGCAGGACTCCTGCTCTGCTCCTCTACTTTTAAAAAAGTATTACAGGAAAAGGAGGCATGTTTATGTCAGCTTAGTTATGTGCGTATTTGATCAAGTGGCATTTTCTAACCATTTTCCTTGCCTTTTATTTTCTTTCTTATTTTAAAATTGGAGTGATAGCTCTGTAGAGAGGAGCTGTTCCTAGCTAATCCCTTGGCATTTTCAGCATGAGAAACATCACTGAAAAGGTAGGGAGCAGGCATACGTGTGAGCAGGAAAGGTAACGAGTGTAACTGGGGTGTTTGAGAAAACTGGTGGAATTGTGTTGAAGACTGCCTGTTTTTGGTGTCTTTATACAAAGGTAGGGCATTGTCTGTGCTAAACAACACTAGTAATGAGGGACGAGAACATTAAGGTTACTGCTGCCAGGTCATACCACCTTGGTAGTGTGAGCACAGCTGTTAAGACCTCCTAGACATTTGATGACTTGCGCACAAATGAGTCTCGTTCCCATTCCAGTTTTCGGTAGACAAATGTTCCTCACAAAAACACATCTGCCGTGGGTGGTGCTTTCATTGACTGTAGCACAGCAGTGAGGACACAGGCTGACTGCACAGAAATAGCTCTAGGTAATACGGAGATAGCTCTGTACTACATCTAGGTGGTCCCTCTCCGGACAGCGGAGGCTTGGATGGGAAGCATGGGCAGGAGGCTAGCACTGCTGCTGCCTGTGCTGTGCCTGGAGTGCAGAGAAATTGAAAATGTTGCTCGCCAGGACTATCAATCTGGCACCTTTGACATCCCTCAAAAATAAATGAATCTGTGGGAATGCATTTGGCTCATATTGCAGTTTTTAATGCCATGATAGCTGTAAAAATAAAACTTGAGATCTAGGCTGTGCTGTGGTGCCATGATGTGCCCTGGTTTGGAATTTTACATTCTGAGGTTTGAACTAGGTTCTTTTTATTCATTAGCATCCTTTAGGTTTTCCAACTTATAATGGCAGAGTAGCCTTTGTACCTGATGCCAGGCCAGAGAAACCAGGCTCATCTGAGGAACCCAGATTGTCCCTGTGGCCTCTAACCATATTACAGGATCTTCAAGGTTACTCATAAGGTGTTTTGGCATGACAGGCACTGCAAGCAGGTGCAGCCGTTGCCTCCACTGTGATTTTCCCTGACCTAGCAAAGTTTCCCTGCACCACTCGTACAGGAAATAACAAACCATTGATTGGTGTCTGCCTTGTTTGTAGGTAATTGTAGGCCATTGATCTAACCAAGCTGGAGCTGTGGCACTGTAAGCTGTGCAGCCCTCATTACCTCTGACCTGGTGACTGCAGCATCAAGTCATTGGAAAACTCATCCAGAAGAGAATTGTTCCTTAAGTTTTTGCCTGCTGTAGAAAAAGCAAAGGTGAAATGGTCATTTGTAAGTTTTAGTAGGCTGCATGTAATAACTTTGCAGCCTGATATATAAAATTGCACAGTATGCTTTGGACAAACAAGCTTCCTGTATTGTCCTGCTCTTTACAGGACGAACTGGATCAGCTGGCTTGCGTTGTGTCCCAGCTGTCACAAGGAAAACGCAGTCATTTTTGTGATCGAATGTCAGTAGGCTATGGCACAGAGCTGGGAACGTGACATTGCTTTGGATCAGATCCTTTTAAAATTCAGCAATAGTAGCAAATTATGTCTGCAATGGATTAAACACAGGCATTTTTTGATCTGCATTCAGTTGCATGCCCCAGAATTTTTATCAATAAGTCTACGATTTATAGGCATTGATTTTGCAAGGCCTTTAACAGGAAAATAAAAAGGGTCCTCAAGGATCGAACTCGAAAACTATTGCTCTTGCAGCAATCTGGTACTTTATATTAGTGAAGGTGGCAAATCTTTGATCAAATGATCCTAGAAAATAAGTTGTCACAGAGATTATTTCGGGATGTTTGGTGCTTTTTAGTTAATGCTTTCTTTTGGAAAGAAGTAAACCCTTTAAGTTAGTCATGTGAATCAGTTTTTCTGGTGTGTTCATCCTCTATACTTCCAGTTTCACAACCATATACACAGGCTAAACAAGCCCTGTATAAAGCATAGACTTCTTTCCTCCCCCAGTTATGCATTAAGAGTTTTGCAATCAGAAGAGAAAAAAACATAAAATATGTTTCTAAGAAAAAAACCTTCACTCATTTCTATTTTTTTTGCCAGCACCCGCATTCATAAATAAAGGAAAATATTGTACCTGCCAGGAAGTATTATACAAGGCACTTTCTTTCATGTCAAATTCCATTATTTTTAACAGGTTGTGTAAGGGCATTCAGCCTGCTGCATTGGGATATGCAGGGTGTGTTTGCGTGGTTTATATTTGTGCCCAGTTTTGAATACATTTGATGTTAGCAGTGGATTTTTATGTTTGCTGCAGGATGTTATTATACCACAGATGACAGGACAGCAGAAATTGCCGTGTAAGTCTAGCTGCTGGGCTGTCGGTCTCTGAGTTCAAAGCACCCAGAAGGGTGTATTTGCAAAACTGGCAGTAGACACGAGGCATTCAGACTATTTGGAGCAGGATTTCCAATGGCACCAAGTATAGGCAGCCCCATGGACACGACCTCTAACAGAACGGGTGAAGAGGTGAATCCTGCCATCTGACACACTCCACACTGGTGACCACTTCTACCAAAAAAAATTACCAGTTTATTCTGTCTGGTAATGGGCTCAAAATACCTCAGTGGACTGGGAGAGATGCTGTTCCATATCTACAGAAATACCATACAAATTGTAGTGCACTTTTCCTACACACTATTGTGTGTGTATTTTTCACTGACAGACAGGTGACTGGTTCAGATGGGCATAGACAGTGTAATTTATGCATCCATTTGGCGTGTGCGTGTTTCCAGATCATGGCATTGTCTTCTCTTCCTGCTAGATAAGTTGAAACATTGACAGGCAGTGTGTTCACTTTTTCCTTTTATTACAGTAATTTATAAGATATTTTAGCTAACAGGAGAACAGCCCAAGGGGGCATTCTCATGTTAATTACCAAATGTGGGCTTGTCAAAATCAAATAGCTTCAGGAATAATGCAAGTAATACTGCATCATTATATTGTTTGGCCCTCAACCCCAATATTAGCTGTTAGAAGAAAGGGGAAAAAAACCCCTTATTTGATAGGGCTTTTAAATTTAAAAAAAACCCTCAAGACTGACCCATCAGAGACCAGAAGAAAAATGCATGGGAGAGCATGTATATTAAGACTGAGAGGAGTTCAAATAATGCAGTAAGCTTGTATTTTTTCTAAAAAAATATTCAGCTAAAAACAAAAGAACTGTCACAATGTTGATTGCCATTCTCTGACACATCTTACACAGCTGAAAGAAGTTGCATTCGCTGCAATGTACCATCAGAAAATTCTGCTTCCAACACTGTGGCCTAGGGTTTGCAGCTGTTCTCATTTCTCCTTTTGGAGCACCTGTGATGGGCCACCCAATATCACCTCCTAACAATGTTGTACCTCCTACTGCACTTTGGCACACTCCACAGACCACCCATCCCATTCAGGTACTCCAAGAATCTGCCAACAACTGGGACAGCAGAGAAGATGCGTTCATAAATATATGCACAGAGACATTAACATTCATACAAACGGTGCTGATACATACTGTCTCATCATTTCTGAAGCTGTCAGCATGACCAAAGGGGTTCCAACACCATCATTAACCAGCTTTTACACTGCATTGTTGAGTTCTGGTATCTTGTGTTTGAGGTGATTGGTCAGTAATTGTGTTTTCTCCTTTACATTGCACAATTCACTTTACTCCACCCTACAGACTATCTCTGTCACTTCAGAAACCTTCAAGGAGAATCTTGTCATGCAATCTGCTGATTCCTCAGTGCTGTAAATGTGAGTGAGGTGGGTAAGGGAGGATTTCTTCCTGTGAAGCTGCTCTGCCATTCTGAAATTTGACATCACTATTTCAATTTTAATTAACTGATTTTGTGCTGCTCTCATGTTTCATGGCACAAAAGTAGAATAGAATTTACTAAATATTTCACAAAACCACATAAACCTTTCCCAGTTCCAGAATGTTACCCAGTTGGAGGCTTGTCCTGCAGACCTTCTACATGAACCCCTCTAATTGCCAACCAGCTTCTTGCAGAAGGCCATTTCTGAAAGCATCCAGATTCCAGTCCTGTTGAACTCTTTTGGATAACAAAGTCTAAATCTACAAATCCCTAAACAAAACCTCCTGGCATTAGTATTTGCCTGGTTGTGCTAGAATAGTGCTGGTGAGTTGAGCATTTCTGACCACAGTTATCGCCTTTTCTATGAAGAAAAATACCATCTCTCAGTTCAAACCAGCTAGGGCTTTAAAACTTAAAACCAACATGATGAATTTTACCTAGAAATCAGTAGTCAGACACTGTAGTTCTTCAAGGATTATGGTCTACAGTACCTGCAGTTACTGTGTGGGCCTGCAGTGAAAGCCCCATAGATGCAAATATCTTACCTCCAGGGGCGAAGGCAGATAGCATCTCCATTAGCTCAAATGCTTGTGAAAATATAAGTCTTCCTGCTAAGCAAAAGTGATGAGAAGAGCTCTTAGTGATCACTATTACCCAAATAGCTTATACAGACAATTATTCTCCAAATAAACAGTTTAGAAGGTAAGCCTTAATAATTATTTCCCAATGTCCTTCCACGTATTTTTTCTTGTTACAGTGCAGAATTATCCTGGTTTATCTGGGTGGAGCTCTAGCCAGGCATCTCTGACCTGTTCATCAGGACCTATGAGATGCTTAGGTAAAATACTTTTCCCAGTTCAAATCAGAAGAGATGGAGGTTTACAGATCTGTCTACCCTGGTACCTGAAAGTGCTATGATTCATGTTGCTTTTCTTACATGTCTTCTGGTTCTCCCTTTGCACCTTGACATCACTGATGATAGAGCAGAATCTTACTGTGAAGACCTATTTTTTGCTGTGAAGACCTTTGTGACCTATTGGGTCAGGGGTGGGGGGGAATCACCCCATGAAGCCTCCCTCAATAATGTCCCAGAATTGAAGGTAAATGTCAAAGGTAGGAAGTTTTGGACCCAAACTCCCTCTTCTCTGTCATATTTAGGTCATTGGTATCTTACATTGAGAGAGCAGCAGTTCTTTACGTAGGAGACACTTGGATTTGACTCTTAGGCTTTATTGTGTGTGCCTTGTCACTTCCAGAAATTCAGGAAACATCACAGGCTGAAATTCAAGCAGAAAAGGCTCATTATTCTTAGAGATTATTACTCAAGACTTCATGGTGACTCTTGCAAATTGACTCTGACAGGTAGCTATCAAACACCCCTATATATCCTTTAGAGCTTGCACAGCCACAAGAAACCTGTCTGGATCTTACTAGATCCTGAAAATAATTCTTCACAGTCAGAAACACTTGACTCCATCACCTGCAGCAAACAACCTGGATTAACCAGCTTGTTAACCACCTGTTTTTCTTGACTCTTGCACAGTTACAGCAGATTTCAAATGCTCTTTTCCTTGTAATCAATACATTCAGAACTGGGCTTAATCCACTGGCATTTTAGCCATCATCCTTTCTGCTTCGTTAGTTTGAGGTCATCTGGATTGTACAGCATAGCTGATCCTGCCTTAAGGCAGGGGGATGCTCTAGGTGACCTTTTAAGGTCCCTTCCAACTCTATTTTCAGTGATTCTATGATATGATCTGTCAAGACAAAATAAACAAGCAGGTACTTAGGGGTATTTAGGATATAGGTTCATCACTACTATGGTTTGATACCTATGCAGTTTTCCTGCTTATATCCATAGCAGTCAATTTTGACTTTTAAGACATGCTTTTTAAATGCTTCTGGAAAATACCTGTACAACTCTCAGATGCTTAAAAAGAAAACAAGACAAGGATTGCTGGCATGTAACAAAGGAGCATCTCACATCTCCCACTCTGTATCTGCTGCTATCACATCACACGGACAAAAAGCATGGCTAGCTATACAAGGGGAACGGCAGGCTATCAGTGGCACGTGCGTTAGTGGTGTCTAATAAGAATCTGTTGGTGTGGAAACTGGAAAAACACAGACTGGTTAGTGAAGATGACTTTACCATTGCAGTGAGGTGATCTGTGCACAAATCCTAGTCACTAGGTCAAGCCTTCTATCTATAATGGCCATTCTTTATCAAAGGCAGGCTGGAGGTTGAAGATTTCCAGTATTTAAGGTCAAGCATATACACACCACAGACTCATTGTGTCCTTGAGCCTCTTTCTTAATTTATACTGAGCAGTGTTCTCAGCTGTAATGATTACCAAAGGTAGCTTTGATGGAGACTGCAGGAGGGAAATGAAGTCTCTGACAGGGTTTCCATGCAGCCAGTTCATGGTGATGATGCCGTTGTGTAGAGTTGGTTGAAGTCAGCAGGTCAGATACAGATTCTACAGTTAGCTTATGGAGAAGCTCCCTTGCTCTGAAGGATTTAAATGGGAACACTGTCAGGTTTGCTGTTCCTATTGAGCTCAATTTTCTTAGTGGACTCTACATGGAGAGAAAGTCTCAAATGCAGCCCAACCCTAGGTCATTAGGGGCTTTAAAAGATTACAGTCAAGACCTTGAATTGTATCTAGTAATAAATGGCGCATTAGCAGAGTGTGTGGAGCTTACAATGGCTTTGTATAGTAATACTCCAAATACAAAAAAATTAAGTATACCACTTAGATGAAAATTTACTCCATTTGGATAAAGAAAAGCAGGGAAAGGAGGAGGCAGTGGAAGACAAACACAGGATGCTTGTGTTCTTAAGCCACTTAGAGTGGTGTGCTAGCTAATAGGAGAGAGATTCCTCCACTTTAATAGAGCAAATGTGATCTTAGATGAATCTACTTGATGATGATAATAGATTTTAGGTTCAAAATGAGAATTCAGCTCCTTCTAAATAAATAGCACCAAAATATCCAACTGGTATTTATGAAGAGGCACATTTTATCAGCAGTTTCAGCAGCTAACACAGAGGTTTGAATGGGTTCAAAAAATGGAGTCCCTCTTACTGGCTGAAATGAAAATCAAGGCACATAAAAAGGGGACAAGGCAGAAAACCTCACATAATTTCACCTCATCATTTCTCATACTTTCCATTTTTTGTATTGAAGACTTTCAGTGTCCATTGTTCTCAGTCCAGAAAACTGAGCACCAGCTTACTCTAGTGCCAGTTTCCTCTTTCAGAATAAGCAATGTAAGATATTAAAATGTTGAGTGTTTGCAGTTAGTAATTGTATACATCTGTAGGCATAGCACTTTGATGCATTCACGTACTGTCACACTCTTGGACAGCAGGGTACAAGGTATGCTCAGAGAACAGGAGTGTAGAGCACGGGATATTCATGTGCTCAGAATGCATATGTGTCCAAAGGGAATAAACAGTAGTTTACTGCCTTACTGCACAACACCTTTGTGCCTCCACGAGATATCTCCGTACTGAAATCCATCAGTATCTTTTGGGCCTCCCTCATGTTGAAGGTATAGAATTGTTCATCTGCAAAATTGTTTTAAGCTGTAATTCTGGTTTGACCCGGGGAACCTTGTGCAACCTTATTTCATGCAGACCTTAAAATTAACTGATTTTGTGACAAAGGCTGGTTGCTAAAAAGTACATTGTGGTGTGGAAGAGGGGTATGTGGGCAGCTGCATTTCTAGTTAGCACTGAAGTTTCCTCCTTTTGGAGATCTGCATTTTATTGACCCTGGTTCATTTGTAGAAGAAAAATAAATAGAACTCTAGATCTTACATCTTCTTTCAAAACAGTGTTGAAGGAATTGAGTGGAGACTTAACAGGAGCACTTAGCACTGTGGATGTCTATATTCTGTCTTGCCAAAGGGTAAATAGAGGACATTCATTTGTTCATCAGCTTCCAAATCTCCTCTCTTCCTCTCCCTAAGGGGGGAGGGAAGAAAAAATAATTTGAAGAAAGGGGTTCTGAATACCTCATATTCTCTTTTGCCTATTTCTAGCAGAGCCAGGCATGAACAATTAAATCTAGGGCTTCCCTGTGGTCTGTGAATAACACAGCACAGTGCTAACCATAAGGGCACAAAGGCAGACAACAAAAGGGGCTTTTTTATTTTTTGTTTACCCTTCAGGACACTGTTTACCTTATCACTGAAGGGGAAGTTATCATCTCATCCCTTTTGGAAATCATAGTGGGCTGATTCTGTACCTCCAGGTATCGGACAGGCTAGTGATGAAGTGGGCATGTCAGCCGGGGGTTAGGGAAGTCGTACTGGGAGCTGTTGCGCTCTCGTCTTTGCCTCTGCCTCTTGCTCCTTCTCTGTCAAACCATTCTCTCTCTCACTCCCTCTAAGCCGGAATGTTATTTTTTTTTCCTTCCCCCTCCCCTCTAAATTTACTTCACAGCAGATTGCCTTGTAGTAAATCACCAAAAACCCAAATAGCACTAAAGCATTCTGATACAACATTAGCATTTGCTTAACAAGCACAAGATAAACATTAAACAAAGAACTGCATTTCTTTATTAGAGGCTGCAAGATACATAATCCATGAGCACAAGAAACATGGGACCCAGTGGATATGCAGATGTGTGTTATTTCATTGGCGCTGGGCGGCCTTGTTAGAAAAGGTTTTCATCTGAAGGCTTGGGGGTGGATAGTTGACTGTCCCTGGTGGGGCTGTAACTAGATACGGAGACTGTTGCAAGCTAGGCTGGGCTCCCTGGTGGATGCGCTGATTGGACAGCCCGAGGAAAACTTGGGAAGCATCAGGAAGTGAACTCAATCACCTTGGGGATGAGAGGGGAGAACCAGATGAAGGCATTTGACTTCTTTTGTAACTCCCACTAAGGACAGATTGCCAGTACGATCCAGCCTCCATAACTGCAAATCAGGCCCTTTCCCCTATGCCGATTTCATTAGAATGGCCAGCATGGTGCAAAGAGGAGGGAGAAAAAAAAAGGTTAGACACAGTAATTTTACAGGCAGGCAGGTACAAAAAAAATCTGCATAATTAAGCAGTCAAGGCTGCTAATAGGGGAGTTTATATGCTCTGGGACCAGGCAAGGGCAGCACATATGGATATAGCACTGGATATTAAATCTACGGCATGCAGACTTACTTCAGGGCCCTTAGAGAAAAGGCTAATTATAGAGAGAGGAATTGTGTTTACTGGTCTGTCTTGGGCAAAGATGTTGAGAGAAGTGCAACCAAGTTTTGCAGTTAGACATGAACAGTCTGTTAATAGAGATATCAAAAATATGTGCTTGTGGTTGCTTCACGTCTAATCAACAGGAAATCACAGATTCCGAGACCCCCTTCTCCCAGTTAAATGAGGAGGGGAAAACACATACATATACATATTCCGGATGCAGGATGTGAATGTGTTCATTATTAAATTGCTGGAATTTAATCTGAACCAAGCTCTTTATCATCAATAAATTATATTTAGCAGTTTACCCTAGTTTAGCTGCTCCTGTTAAAAAATGTCAGTGCTTCTGGGTATAAGCTCCAAGTCAGCATTTAAATATAAATGGATAATATGAATGGATGTTGCAACGGGCAGGACTGAGCAGTTAGAGAAAGGGTATGTTTATGTAACAAGTCCTGACGTGGTGGACATTAACATTTCATAATGCAGATCAAAGGTACAGAGAAGACCCAAGAGCCATCAGTCAGAGGCCCCTAGCTACTGTCTACTGTCTTCCATGAGATGTTTTCTCCAAATTAGAAAGCATTAGACTTTTCTTTATCCGTATAGATAGATAGATTGAGATTTTTTTTAAAATACTTTTGAAAGTCATTAGTCTTTTTCTAGCTCCCTGCCCACTCCCCACAGAAGGAAGTGTCTCATTCTACTGAAGGGATTTTACTCCAGGCATCATTATGAAACAGTGCCTCATGTCCATAACTGATAGCAGAGGCCAGTGCCCATGGCCTGTTTTGATTTAACATTTTGCTGCTTTAGGCTCTTGCCTTTTTAGTGTTTTGATAGCTCTTCCGTCATGGGTAGCCCTGTTCTGAGGTCCTGGAAAGCAAGAGGGTCAGTCAGGAGTCTGCTGTGAGGGCCTCGTTCATCAGGGTGTCAGAGCCATGTGTGAGATGCTGGGTATCCATTGGGAGCTCAGTGTGATCATGAGGCCTTGTGGAGCATACAGGAAGAAGCCCTTGGTTTGGCTTCCTTTACTGTATTGGTAGGGAAAACCAAACTAGCATTCAGGGAATTTGCTGCAATTTTGTGTAGAGTCCAGTACCAGCACCACAATAACAGGCAATTACAGTACAGAGATGTGCCAAAAGCAGCCCCTGCCCCAAATGCTTGCAAAGACACTCCAAGTGCTCACTTTGAAAAGGAACTAACACTTGTCTTGCTTGGTAAATCACTGCATGCTGGCCTGCTAACGGTGACTTCATATCCTAAGTCTTACAGCAGGTGAGCTCAAAGGATGTTAGCCAGGCTGTCTCTGAAAAACATACTCTGTTTGGGATTTTTTTTCCCCTATGCTGTGAAGTGAGGCATGGGGAGGAGTGCTGGGGTCACCTGGGATCAACCAGGCTGCTCAGCACTGGCTGGGACTTGTAGCAGATGGCAATAGAGGGACAGTCCTCGGGGCATCTGGGACAGCAGAGGTTTTTTCTTCCCCACACCTAACCCAAAGTGATAAGTAACTAAATGATATCTATTTAGAATGCTGTTAAAGGTTTATGTTACTAATAGAGTCAGAAAGCTCAGAGTATGTATGAAGCCCTGTCTCTTCAGGGTACCACATTATGCAGCAGTCACATGGCCACAGTACTTGTCTGTCTGAGTGTCAGTCTTCCCTGTCTGTTCATGTCACAGAAGGAGAGAGGGCTCAAAGACAGCTGTACTTCTAGACTTTGTGAGAATGCAGTTGAGTGGAAGACAATAATCTGTAAAACATTCCCAGACAGGAAAATTTATGTGCTGAGATTCAGCCCTTCCTAAACATTACAGATTCTGTAGAAGAGAACAGAAAAATAGAACCTGGGAGAGACCATGAATGTACATTCTTGGGCACAGTCAATCAATTGGGAAACACAAATATGGGGAAAGCAACTATTCCTTACTATCTGGTGCATGCAGAATGGTTTGCTTGTTTTTAATCCTGAGTAACTTGTGCTCATCTTCTCCTTCTGTTCAGCTAGGATGCTCTCCCTCTACTACAGTTACTGGTCTTTACGCTAGTTCCCTGCAACTTAGTTTAGATTTGTAAATTTGACGCGGAGACAAATACACATCTGTGCGTATGTATGTACACACTCGCTTTTTCACAGCTTACACAGCAGTTAAAAGGATTAATGAAAATTCTCTTCCAGCAATTTTTTTCCATATGGTGGTGAGAAAGTTTGCCTTAAAAATATTTGCAGGGTGTCTGTAATGATGGCAGTAAAACATCGGGATTGCCCCTTGTGAAACACATTTTGGGGGCAGTTGTGCTATCAGTTTAGGTGTGAATGAAACAGAATTGTATTTTCATTAAAGAAAAAAGTAAGTTGCAATTGCCAAAAGACAGAATAACTTTTCACTAGTGAGGAGTGAGCAGATAACCTGTCAATAGTGATGATCTAATGGCAGTCTCCAGGCTGTGCTGTGTCATCAGCCAGCTGTCAATCCCACCAGCATGTCTCAAAAGCACTAATTGTTGTGATAGTATCAGTGTGAAAGCTGCTAAGAAAAAAACATAGTCCCTTGGTGCTGCTTTGTAAAAGATAGGTTGAGGATCAAAGTTCAGCTTGCCTTGACTGGATTTCATTTTTGTGTGCATAGCTACCTGTTAACACATTACTAAGTACCTAATTGTAGCTGGTTGCAGCTGCAGTTATTTTGCTGGTACAATACAACAATCAAGCTGACTGCAGTCTCCCACAAAAAAAAGTATTTGCCAGCTTCACATAAAATCACCTCTTCTTTTCCCGTGCAGCCCCAGTAGGCTTGGATCAGGGGAAAAATGCCTACTCCTCCTCATTCAAGTTGATATTAGAGACTTGCTCCAGCTATGGTTTCAGGAGTAATCCTGCTTAAGTAGCAGTTCAAGCATCATTTCTAGATGCAATTTGAAATGCATATGCATGTATCTTTTATTAATACACATGTATCCATATTGCTGTTTTTACAGCTTCTCTCTCTGCAGCGTACTTCATTCATTGCTTGACTGTTAAGTCCTGTAAAAGAGAGAAAGTATTTCTTCTTCTCTTTTGATTAGGAGCTTCAAAGACAGAAATAATATCTGTGTTAAGATAGAGTCTAATATAACACTGGCATTAGAAGAGATACATAATTATAACTAGCAGACACCTGTCAGTAATGTTCTCTCTCAATATTCCTCCACTGTTATTTTTGGCTCCTTTTTGCTCTGTTAATCCACCCATTCCCGTCTCTAAATCCCACTGCTTTTTCCTTCTCATCATCTCAAAGATCTCTCCATTTCTTTCCACCTCTACAGCCAGTACTCTTATTAGAAGCCAAGTTATATTTCACTTTAACCACACTGTTTTTCCTCAGAGTAGACAACTGCAGCCACCAAGCTGGTTTTGGATACTGATTTAATGTGGTTTACTTACATTTATTTGTGTTACTTTTACCCCTTTATCAAGTATAAGCATCCTGTGATCATTTTCAAAGATTTCTATCTAACCCCGCTTATGCTCCCTTGTTGAGATTCCTTTATCCCTGCCTCTGTGCTCCTCTAAAGCTCACAGCTTTGAACACCTATTTCTGGAGTCAGAGCCAATGTCCCATTATCTTTTGTCACAGGGCTCTTGTGCTTTGAAGAAATGCTGTCAGGACCCCTGCACAGCTCTACCTTGTCCAGCTTTGCGTCCTCTTCAGCATTTAAGTTCTGCCATGCTTGCCTGGAGTGACTATTTGTTTCAGAAAAAAGGGCACAAATATGTGTGCCTTATTCAGTATTCCCAGTCACATTCTTTTCTGGCTGCTTGTCCTCACACAGTGAGGTTCTCTGGGCTAGGGCCACCCGCCTGGAATATAGTGTGAGCTGTGGGGAATGGGTAAAAAGGGCAGGTGACAGTATATTCTGCTGTTCTTCTCATTTCTTCAAACTCAGACAGGTTACAACCAGAGAATTGCTTACTTGCCCACATCTCCTTTGCTCTCAAACATCTTCAGATGGTCTAGAAAAATACATTTTTAAGAAGATTCAAGGGACTGGACATTAAGGATTTGGCAAAGCTTATGGAAGCAGCAGTATTAGGGTCCTGATTCTGCAGATCCTCTGGCCATTTTACAAAGCCCTGAGTACAGAGGGAGGCAAGAGAAGAGAGGCTATATTTATCCTGGTAGGCAACACCAGAGACATGAAAACAATTGACCCCTTTGTTTCTATTTCTCCCCACTTTTGCAACCCTGCCAGGCCTAATTTAGTATCTGTACTCACCTTCCCTGAAGGCAATGCAGTCTTTTACTTGGCTTGAGACTATTTTCCCAGAAACCAGTATGTCAGCTGGCATAGGGAGAGATTTCTTGGAGAATGGGTGAGTGGGCTGGGTTCTGTGGTTCCTTAGTTTTTCTGCTGCTCCAGTTGTACCTCAGGAGACCAGCAGCCTGATGAATGCATTGTTCTAAAATGTCAAAAGGACCTCTGGGCACGAAGTGTTGCATTCTTTAGAACCACCCAACTCATGCAAAAGCAAGAGAGGTGAAGCCATAGGGAAAATGTCAAGCCGGGATTGAATAGCTGTGAGCGTCATTGCCACCAGTAAACAAGATCACTTATTTGACCGGGGTAAAACAAATGCTAAAAATACTCTGTGTCCATCCAGTTCTCTCATTCACCATTGCAACCCTGCTGCTGAGACAGGGAGTTTTATCTCCATTTGTGACTTACCCTGCATTAAAAAAAAAATAAATAAAATAAATGAAAAATAAAAATAAATAAATCAGAGAACATACACTAGATGCATTTTACTGCCAGAGTGGAACTTCACAATCCTACCAGGGGACCTTTTTGTAATGTTTGTAATGTGCTGCTATCGTGCTTTAGCAAAGAAAAATGTCACTGCTGGGCTTTATTTTTAACAGACTTTTTTAAACATCAATTAATGCAAGCAAATGTAATGAAGCAGATCTTCCTTTTTACTTATATTTGGGTGAAAGCAGTGAGGGAGCTTGGGGGAGTGACATGCATGGGCAGGGAGCAGAGGGGCAAAAAGGGCGCTGCTTCTGCAGTGCGACTGAAGACAGATGGATTATCCTTTTGAAAAGTGTGTAAATGCAGATGGACACCCAGCTTCCAATGGCAGTTACTAGGTTTGAGAAATCAAGCTGCTTTTGCATGTATCATTCATGTGGCATGTTAACAAATACACTGCAAAATGTGCATCTTACTCAACACAAAAGGCTGTGTGCTCCCTTGGTGTTCACCTGGCTGAAATCAGTCAACCCTCCACGTGCACTCTTCTTATTATCAGTGGTAAAATGACCTAAGGAGGGACATTTGTTTCTTGTTGCATGAACCCTATAAGAGTTGCATCATATTACATTTCCCCCCTGCTTGAAACCATTGCAGTGTTATTAGCAGTGTTAGCTAGCTTTCTGCTGTTTCTCTAATGCAAAGGCAAACACATGTTCAGGACTGTAGGCAAACTCTTCTCTTCCAACACTGATTTGTTTTGCACTGCTGGGAAGACATATCACTGAAACCTTGGCCATGAAACATTGCACTTCTTTCATGAGGGCCTCTCATGGAATTAATGGTGATACCTGTTGCTTGGCAGGCATATTTGGCTCACCGTGATGTGATGGAGTTTTGATTCAGGCACAGAGGGCACAGAACATGTCATTCAAAGATAATGTACTATACATGAGGTAATATCTTACCAATAGAGTGAATTAAGGGCAAAGAAACAACTTTAATTTGGACTTTCCCTGCTATTGTCACTTTTTTACTGAGACCTTTGGAGTGGTTTATTTTCTGAGAAATGCTGGTATTTTGGTATATCAGCCAACATTCTGTTTGCTGTAACTCACTTTCAAGTTGTTTTTTTTTCTCCTCATAGCCAGCTTGTTGTCTTTTAATCTTTTTGGGGTGGGGGGAGAGAAAGGGTGTGTCAGTCACATAGATAAAATGTTGGAAAGAGAAGAGGGTGGATAGATGGCTTGCAAATATGGCTTTCAGTTCAGTTGCCCCACCTTAGTTTCCTTGCTGCTCTGCGGGTATTCCTCGTCAGCTATTATTTCCAGTTCTGATCTTTGGCTTCTGGTGCCCAGCTGAACTACAGAGGCTGTCCACCTTTTCTGCTGTATAATTTTCAAGGATTTAACATAGCAATTTTTCTTCTTCTCCGCTGCCATGTCATTTATCAAGTCCAGCAATCAAACAGAAATGAACATCAACAAAATATGTTGCTTATCTCTGAAAGTGTCACGGGATCAAAATCTGCATGCTTCACCTAGCAAAATGCATTGCAAAATCTAACAGTGGGCTCTTGCTGGTCAGAGTGATGCACGGCACAGCAAGAGAGTTTGCCCTGGTTTTTTTCACTTCTAAAATGCCCCTGTTTTTCCAAATATGACTAGAGGGGTAATACTCCTCCTTGACCTTATTTTCTGTTGTTCAAATCCTGCCTAGTGTTAAATCCCTCTGCTCACCTCCAGGTTTAATACATTTAAAATTGCTTCTTGAGTGAGGTGAAGGAAGCAATTGAAGGGGCTGGGGGATATATTCTATCTGCTTTACATCTTTGCATCTCGTATGCTTGTTTTCCCCACTTTGTTTGGAGAAAGACTGACAAGTAAGCATAACATGCCGAGTAAGTAGAGAAACTTGCTGCCTGTGAGGTTTCTGATGAAGATGCTTTGTTTTAAACAGCATCAGGGTTTCCAAACGATGGCCCTCCAGCTTTAAAAAAAAAAAAAAAAATGAGGCAAGTTAAATGCATATCTAGTGCCATTCTGTTAAGAAATGCTTTTATTTCTTAATATCATTAAGAGGTTGATGATGGAAACAAAATCCTGTGGAGCTGGCCTTTATTACAAAAAGTCAGGGTATACAGTATTTAAATTACAGCTTAAATGAACATGCTCAGGTCTTGTTTCATAAAGTTAAGAAATTAAAAATTTGCCCACAACAAAAATGTCCACAGCATCTTTATAACTCCACAAGATAGCTGTAGAAAGACTTCTTTTTTTTTTTTTCTTTTTTTGTGGACGTTAATGCCTGAGATTGCTCTGTAAAAGGGATGGCTGTCTTTGGCAGTCTTTTTGTCCCTGACGAAATGTAAAAAAAATCTGTGTCTGCAAGTGTTTTGTGTGTTGCCTTCCATTCTTCTACTTATTCTTCAACTGTGTCAACAGTATGTGCAGATAAATAAAATATCATCAAGAATGCTGATATCATCTTCCTTTTCCCTTTTCCCTCCTCTAACTTACAATAATGTGGGGCAAAGGTCTACTTAACATAACACAGTTACGATAACTAGTACATTTGTATTTCTGCTATGATGAGAGGTCTGCTGTAGTGAGACTCATCCACTGTTGCTGCTTCTTCTCAGCAGTGTTAATTATTCTTCAGGCTCGTGTAGCGTGTGTATGGAAACACAAAATAAGCGATCAGGGAGTAGGATATTTTTGGTTTTATTTGTTGTGTCAGTGACACTTCCACTCTGACACAAACTCACAGCACAACACTCCTGATCTGTAATGAGGTTGTGTCCCAGGATGTGTGTTAAAAGCACTAAATAGTCCCTTGCTTATTCAAAATCCTCATTTATCTGAATTAATTTTGTGTCCCCCATTTCATTTGGGTAAATTAGGTTTCACAGTTTCACAATTTGATCACAAGTCTCACAATGTTCAGTACTTCTTTTTCAACCTCAGCCCTTGAAATGACAGTGCTGCATCAAAATCTCAGTCTTCATTTAAAAAAAAGATTGAAATACTCACTTTCCTCGTTACAGAGAAACCCTCTGAGGGGAAACTGCCCAGTGCAGACTTCCAGCCATACACGCAGTTAAATCTCATGGTTTTTAACCCATTCTGCCCATTCTGCAGCACATGGCTTAAATAAATTTTGTTTTAGTGACTGCTAGGCACCGCGTGCATGTTCACAGCACTACATGTAGGGTTGGGCTGGGTCTTCCTCCCTTTCTTCCTGAGTTCCTCTGTTTTTTCCTACCTCTTCTTGTTTAAATGAACTGACACACACAGTGAAAACTCAGTGGGCCTTTTGGAGAATATTTCAGCCAGCAAATGCAGTCTTGTCAGCTATTTATTAGAGTATGTCTTAGTAAAAGGTAATGTCTTACGGTGGTCAGCCACCTATCTCTTGCTGTTACAGGCACGTTTTTCATATCACATTTCAGATTTCCTCAGAGCTTTACAAGTGTTCTTTGGTTTCTCACTGATGTTAATCACCTCATAGTCATTTAATGTCAGGCCACATTTTTCTCCAGCTCTATAACTTTTATCTGGAGAGCCTATATACTGACCTGACAGACTATACTTTTATTTTTCTCATAATGGTCCTGTAGTTTTTTCCCTAGTTTGATGCTTGATATTTGTAACCTGCTGTTCTTTTTAATTGCTTATTGTTATTAATGATATAGTGGTGACTTTGTTGGCTTGAGACATCTAGTAGTATATTGCCATAGGAGCTGCACTAAGTTACCCAAACTCTGCCTGAAATGTATGCTACTCTGCATTTCTTCAGTGAACTTCTAGTGAGGGTTAAATTGAGACTTTGCTGTGCCTTTTCACGCAGGATTCATGCCCTTGTTCTGCTTCTGCTCACTACTTCTGCTGCATTCACCTTTTCAGTCTACCTCCTTCTTTGTTTAGTGTTGCTACTACATCTGTACTCCTTCCCCAACCAATCTTTATCTGTCTGATACATCTCTTTTTAGCCAACTCTTCTCTATTTCTTCTACTCTGATGTTTTTCCTCTTTTTCCCTTATTTGACGTTCAGAACTTTGCCATTCTGTTACATTGAAGTTCACTGGAGGAGGGGCTGTGTTCTTAGGCAGTACTCCTCAGTTGCTAGCATGGTGAGAAATGGTGTCTTTGCTTCAGTGAGGAATTAGGTTTGATCAAAGGTTGGAACAAATCTGTTAACAGTGGCATTTAGAATTTGGGAAAATAAAGCCAACCCCCAAACATGTAACAGATAGAGAAAGAATAACTAATTGGCCCTCATTATTCTCTTATCCACAAATGAAGAACTTTCAATATAAAAATTCCAAAAGCTGTTTGTTCAGCTCAGTGTGAAGTCTTAGTACCAGCAGAGAAAGTGGGAAGGAGAGTGGAGCAGGTTTAGAATGAAGTCTGGTCCTTTTTTGATATGTGAGCCCAAAGCTGCTTGCTTGCTTTATAGCAGAATCAAAGAGAGACATAGGGAAAGGTTAGCTCAAATTAAAATTTAGCTTTCTCACGCTTTCCTAAATAAAACAGCAAACTAAATCAGATGAGCAATATAAATAATTCTTTATATTAAATCGAGCTTTATCATTTTAATACATTGCTGTACAAGGAGATCTCCCCTAACAGGAAAAGCGGTTTGCTCACGTGAAAAGAATCTAATTAAATGCCCAGTTATCAGCATAGACCTGAGGGCCTTCACAGCCTGAACCTCTTCTTCCTCCCTGTTTTTTTCTGAGGGCTGGGGATAAGGAAATGGAGGTTAGGGGGAAAGAAAGCAGAAAGTTCATACAGCCCTAAAGGAGTTGAAGAGCTGGATCAAAATCACAGCAATTGCTGCTCATTCCAAAGTGTCCCTCACCTATCTAAAAAGATGCCAAATAATGTTTGACTGATATAATAGCATTAAGATTTGGAAAACAAAATATCAGTAGTATCTGATGTATTAGGAAATATGAAAAGCACTGTTATTTCTTCATACTCTTGATTCAAATATCCAATATAACACGAAAGCCCTGCCCTATCCTATCCTATCCTATCCTATCCTATCCTATCCTATCCTATCCTATCCTATCCTATGCTATCCTACTCTTTTTTCCATTTTTCTTTTTTTCTTCCCTATCTTTTAAGAATAAGCAAGCAATTCTTTGTAGGTTAGATAAACAGCATTTCAGCATTTAGAGACTTTTTCTTCCAGATATCTAATAGCTTCATGCCAAAAGAAGGAAGGCAGCTCTGAACCTTTCTGTGTACTCAGAACAAAAGAAATACCTGATGAGACTTGTGTACGAAACATAATTTCTACTGCTGGTCCACTGTAGTGTAGAATTAATATTGACGCTTTGATTGTCTCCATGTGAGATGTTTTCCCAGTAGCACTAAATTTAGAACAGCTTGCATTTAGTTCATGCAACATGAAATATCCTCCCCTACCTTAAAAATTCGTGTTTTCTTTGTGCAAAACTTACAAGTAGATATACCTGTACTTCGTCCAGTGTCTTCCAGAAGACTCAGATAACTGGACATTACTAGTAGGCATGTAACAACAAATAACAGAGAAAGCTGGTTCTCCAACCAGAAGGCAAGAACAAGAAAACAAAACTGTAGCCTACACAGTGAACAGAAGTACTGAAATTGAATGAATAATGCTAGAAAAGCAAAAAGTTTTTCCTTATATTTTTACTGTGCTTGGTTCTTCTGAATACGAATGTGACACTTTTATTATTTTTTCCCCCTACAGTTTGATTAAATCGTTAATATCTACTTAGCTCAGGCAACCTCTGAGCCATTCAAATTGCAATTTGACTTTGCTAGAGAAGATTTGGTCCAAAAGTTTTTCTGGAAATAGGCTCTTAGCTCGTAGAAGAAAACAGAGAAAAACTCCATTCCAACCTTAATTCCAGTACTGCATTCATAATGGTTAGCAGATTAAGCCGGGTCTGATTCTTCAACCACTGTAATTTAGTAAGCGAGTTTTCATTCTCTGTTTGGGATGCAGGTCTGGGGTATGGTTTCTTTATATGTGAAATTCAGATAATAATCTGTATCTCAGTGTGTAGTGAGAGGATGGAGGGCTTGACCTTGCACACTTCAGCAGAATTTAGTCCCACAAAAAGTCTAGACAGGAGTCTAGAAAGATGGGCAGCCTGCTCTCCTAAGGTACTTATGCCAGCATTTGAAGGATCAGTCACCAGGTTTTTAATCAGTGTTCACTAAGTACTATTTGAAAAGGTAAATGTTGAGCTGGATCATCTGTCTACAAATAACTCATACCGCTCAGCTTATTCCTACTGGTTTAAATTTCTTTTTATATCCCATGGTAAAATTGTTTCCAAAATAAACTCCATCACATGGGATTTTATTGCAATGATGGAGTGTAACCTTGTAATATGTGTAGCTATATGATGCAACATATACTTTTTTTCTGAACAAATTTTAATACCTTTTTCTGGTGCAGTTACAGACAAGGAGTAGCAAATTATGTATGTCCCATCAATTGGTGAATAATGTTGTTGCAGAATTCCTGAACTCTCTTCTGGTAGCCAGTTGCCCAGAAAATGCTGTCGTTTGATGGAGAGGGGACTTGCTGTATTTAAATCGTTCTTACTTGAGCTGAATACATGACACGTATTAAGAAATAGACCCGCCAGTTGCCCTTCTTTTATTTTCATCCAGCCTCACTGAAGCCAGACAATTTGTGGCTTTAATAGAACATACAAGGCACATGTGGTAAGAAGAGTTCACTTACAAGCAGCCAAAGTGAGTGCAACCAAGCAAAAAAGTGAACAGTTGGTGAAGTGAAATGCATCCCTTGCTTCAGACAAAAATACAGTGGAATGAAAGATGCAGTAGACTGGCTTTCCCTTAAGCAGATCTAATTTCAAAATCTGTCCCTGGAGAGATGAACTTTTGCTTTAATTGAGGAGGTGGATCCCAGCTCTTTGTCACTCCATCAATCAGCACCCTTTGCTGTAGCTTTAGCAGTTCACTGCAGAAGGCTGTAGGATTTATTTCCTGCTTGTTGAATAAAGCTTCCTACCCAGTGCTGCTGGAAGTCAGCGTGGCCTGGCCTCAGCAACACAGTGCAGGTCTCATCCTCTTCCTGCTGCTGAAGGCCAGCATCCTTCAAGGCAGTGTCGTAGCCTGGTCCCTACCTTCCCCTTGAGAGGCTACAGTTGTTGGTGACTCAAGAGTTTAGGATTGTTGCTAGGATCTTTTCTATCACCTTTCCTTGGTGTGGGCAGAGTCTCAGCTAAAAATCATTCCAAACTGAAAAAAAAGCAAGAGGAAAGACATCACTTGGGGTGCAGCCTGATGTTTTCCTCAGCTAACATCATGATTTTGGTTAAAAGTGATATTGAGGGTAAACACAGACCAGCATGCAGGCACCTACATGAGCAGTAGTATGTGGTACAAGAGGGAAGGTGTGCATGATAACTGTGCCTAGAAGGTGAGTGAGGAAGGAAGGTCATTCCTTCCCCTGCCCTCCTGTTTCCTAACATGTGGTGACTCGCCCTGTACAGTCCAGGAGAAACACAGGTGTACTTCTGTCTTTCCATCCAATCCGCCATCCTCTCCCATCAGGATTGAATCATTAGTTAGGACTTTAACAAAAACTGTTTTTCTATGACAGGTTGTTCTCACGGCTGTAAATTCCAGCTGTATTCTTCTTCCCACTACAACTTCCAGCTGTATGCTTTGCTTTTACTATGTCTCCCCCTTTATCACTATATTCCCATGATTTTCATGTCAGCTTCCAAAATTAACACTGTGGTGGAAAATGTTTCTCATTTGAGGGGTAGTGATAATGTTTAAGAAATTGAAAATGGCAGAAGCATTAGTACAATCAGGGAGAAATTACGAATGTGGTGCTGGAGACTTCAGGCACTGTTCCATTTCAGCTTCCTGGCTTGAAAGAGCTGTTATGGGTTCTTTAGTATGTGAGGGTACATGTAATGCACATACTTGCCACAGTGGACCCTAAGACCAAATTCTGAGCAGGAATGAAGTTGTCTGAAGTGGCACAGAGAGGCTGATGGTTGTGTAGGTGTGTGGCCAGTAGAATTAAAAAGATGCAGGTAAGCACAGCACTATAAGCTAGGAAGCATGGATGGCTGTACCCTTTGGAAATTGCAGTGTTGTATGGTGTTTTTTGTCCTTCCCCGGTTTTCTGTGTGAGATGTTGTAGCCAAGGGGTTAGCTGTCATCCATGGCTTCGCTTCCATACTCCTCAGATCTCTGGCTTATAAGTGTGTGCTGTAGAATTAGCTCAGGGAAGAGTGAAAGCAATGTGAAGAAGGAGAAATTGGTTTAGGGGCATGGTTTGCTTGGTAAAAAAATTATAAGGAAAACACATTGAATGTGGGAGCTGTGCATGTTTTAGACCTAAAAAAAAATTACAGGGCCTGCAGGCAATTTCGTTCATGTGTTATGTGTGGAGGGCAGAGTTTACAAGACTTCTTAGCAGATGCTTTTGAGCATGGGCCCAGCCTCATGATGGTTTACCAGGAGGACATCATCATTCTAGGACCTTTGCCTATAGATTTATTCAGAGTATAAGGCACAAGAACCCTTCTGGACAATCTCGAGGGTGAATAAAAGAAAGAGTTACTTATAAACTGTTACAAATTGGTACTCGGTAATGGCTGTAGTGTTGATCAGACAATATAAGAGGGCCCCCAGTGGTTACCGACTTAACAGCTGCATGTAAGTCAGCTACAAGTCAGCTTGTAGCTGCTCTAGTTTTGTTTTTATTGAAGAGCAAGAAGCATAAACATGGGACACACAGTCTAGAGGCTGCTTAAAGGGTTCCACTTGTTTAAAGTGTATATTGAAATGTCAGGGCCTTCCATGAAATGAACAAGTTGTGCCTTGAGTTGGTAACACAAACTGGGCCAGGTCATCCAGAGCGCTGGCTCTGGGGGAGGTACAAGTGGGAGCATCCTGCCTGCTGTACAAGTTGCTCAGTAACTCTGCAGTATATGGGTAGCCGATACAAAGACAGAGGATCCCCAAATATGAGTATATGCTCAGCACGAAGACTGATTATATTTGCTTTTATAGCTGGTTGTCAAGTTAGTTGCTGAGGTAATAGGATGCACCTCAATTAAATTTACCTGCCTGCATTGAAACATTTAATATTTGTGTAAATATTAAACATTTATGTGAATATTAAATGCATTTATTTGGAATTGATTCATGTTTACATTTTCCCACTATCTGAATAAAGATTACAAATTGAAAGTAATTTACTTATGCAGAAATTCTGCATGCATCAAACTCATTTGACTACCAGTGGTGGGTAAACCTTCCCCATCCCTCTTGCGAGGTCTTAACCATGTCCAAGCTCATATCCCAGCCATGTAAGGGCAACAGTAAGCACCAGTTCTGTGCTGTACAGTGGGTACTTTGTTCTTGCCTTCCTTATGGCGTTGTTGGGCCCATAACATGAAGGACATGCTGACTTGTTTTACGATGTACCACACCAGGGAATGCGGTGCATAGTTTTCTGTTAGATTTGGAAAAGTGCAGGCTTTATATTAAAGGTTCATTTCTTTTTCATCCTTCAGCTAACTCATTTGCACTGTAATGTACTTTCCTATTCCTTCTCCTGGTACTTGCTGCTTTTATACCTATTTGCAAGCCATATTTTTAGTCTAATCCATACAGCAGTTGTCTAAAATTCCATAGCATTGCTTATTTCTTACCTATAACTCTTAATAAAAAATAGGGCTGTGCCAACCTATTATATCCTTAATAGAATATTCTAATGGTTATTAAATCAATTGACTCTGAATCTCACTTTAATAAATGAGTCAGACAGTATTTTCCAATTACTGTCAGCCGCCACCTTTCCAAAGAGCAGATTATTTTGATTGAATTTTTTAAAGCTGCTCAGCACTTTTTTTAAATTTTTTTTTTTTTTTTACTTTTTTCTTCTGCCTGAGTAAGAGCAAAGAGCAGCAGCTCTGTTCTGCAGGGAAGGAGAGCCCTTTGGACTGTATCTGACACTCCATTCCATTTCAGACTTATCCCAAATGGAAACTGAAAATGTGACATTTCACCGGCCCTTAATTTATTAATGGTATAATATTTTGCACTTCCATAGCACCCTATCAAATTGTTTGCTAAACATGGAGAGCTAGACAGGGGCCACTGTGTAAACAGAGCCTTTTGCATCCTCTTTCCACATCTGGCACCTTTGCAAGATTTGCCACACTCTGGCTCTTTCATGCCAGCGGGAGATAAAAAGGCTGGCCGTGCTTTTAAATTGTCTATGGAGAGTGGAGAACAGGGACAAAGCCTTGTTCCCTTATCCTTTCACAGTGCTGTGTGATCCAGGCAAGTTGTGTGTCAAGAAATATAATCTTAAACCTTTTCAAAGGCAGATGGCAGTGATTCTGGGTCTTCTGAGTATGGTAGATAGTCCTGGACTCTTCTCCAGCTCCACTGTCTTGGTTGTATTAAAAGTCTTAAGGGATACTAATTAGGTCAGCCTGTAAAAGTAGAAATTAAAAATTAGCACCTCTTCTTGAAAGATGGGTAGTCTGAGAAGCACAGGCCACATTGTCATGCCCAAGGTGATAAGGTTAGGTCAGTGTTGGAGTTTGGAGTGGAAGCCAGCACTCCTGACTTTTCTGCCAATACTGTACCCTTAGCTGTCATCCTTAAATTTAAATCATACTGGTCTCACATTCTTGAATTCAAGGATTAGAACCTTGCCCTTTGTTCCAAGGATGTATCAAAGCAGGTGATGTGCACAAAATGGGTGAAAAATAATGTGAAGGGAAAGGTTTATAACTTGCTAAACAGTGGGACTTAGAAAGAATATTATTCTGTTAGTTATACAAATGTAGTCTTATTTAAAATATGGTCTTTAGAACTTGGAGACTAAAAACATTTTATTTTTAAGAAAAAGCTTAGATTCTGCACAAATTGATGTCTCTTGCCTGGGGAAGTTTCCTATCTGCCCCAGGCGAGTGGGTGAGGGGATTTTTCTAACCCTGTTTATAAGCCTTTAGGAAAATCATATTTGCAACATGGAATAATCAAAGTGATTTTGATGTTTGTGACCAGGAGATCACCTTGGATCTGAGAAATATGGGAAATACAATAAGGGTCACATTTAATGGGGTTCAGTTCTTCTTGAACAAGTATAATTTCTGTGTAATTAAAATTAGTTTTGCTTTAGCATCAGGAGTGCATGCCTTTCTTCCTACTTTTTTCCTTCATCAACTAAGGAAATGGAAAATGTTTTCTGTAGTTTCATATAAAAATATTTCTTTTTCAGAAGTCTTTCTTCCTTGGAATGTTTAAAGAACTCCCCATTCCGTGTTCCCATGCTCGGGAATGATTAGCATGGTTCATTTACACTTTGCCAACAGTAACTCTGTGATTTGAGAATTGTCATCGATTATCTTCAGCTTGACTTGTGGAAGATCCTGAGATGGTGCTCCCTTTGTCCTAATTGCTTTGACTGCGTGTGCCAGCACAAACAGTTTGATGGAGAAACGTCACCTTACAGTGAAGTTGAAGTCTCTTTGGCTTCCTAACTTGTAACTGCCCATTGTGGGGAAGTTGCACCATCTCCAGAACGATCTGTTCAGTAATGGCCATGGCAAGAATATGGATACAGGAGGAGTATTGTGTGTCAGTCTGTACAGTCCTCATAACTAATTAGCAAGTTCAGGAAAGAAGAGGCATTTATATAAGATTTGTTGAGCCCTCCTTCTCTTTTCAGGATGCTGTTCTGCAGCTTTGCCCACAGCTGTGGGTAGCTGCCTGTTGGAAGAACACAGCTTACAAGCTGCCTTGGAGGATGTGTCTGTGTCTCTTAGATCTACAGACTGGAGCATGCCAGGTGCTTTTCCTTCATGCTCCCCTTGATGGTGCTTGCATGGGACATAGTTGTCCTCTCTCAGCAGTAGCAAAGGCAGAACACACTGGAAGGGTTTGTCAGTAATGGTGGAAAATTCCAAATCCCAGGCAGCTCTTGATAATCCACTAAAATTTTCCCTGCTAATGAAGTAGTTAGCATATATTCAATAAATAGTTTTTAATTTATTTATGAAGAGTTACAAAAGGTGTCACCTACAAGATGAGAAAGTGTCACCCACTCTTAACCTTCCCCTGGGAGTCTTTTGCAAAGGATTTTATCAGCCATTGTACCTGACTACCAGTGTGCTTGGCTGGGTGAGATGAGTACCTCAGCAGCCTGTGCTCTGTTGCCACCATATACCAGTCTCTCCAGAGAGGCCATGGTGTCAAAACAGCTGAGATCGACCTGAGCCTTTGCCTGAGTTTGTGTTGACAGCTGTCCTTGGTGGATCCAGCTATAAATTGGTGCCTGGTCAGGCAGGCTGGGAGTCAAGTTCTTTTGTCTCATGTAGGTAACAGAGATAGGCACTTCAGTGGCAACAGTCTGTGGGCATGGGATTGCCAGGACCACCAACATTTTTCAGCTGACACTCAGAGCAGGCCTTCCATTTCACACCCTCTAAAAGCTCTGCAGCATGTAGAGGTAGCCAGGAACATTGAACACCGCTTTCAGGAAGGATTGGGTAGAAAAGGAAAGGAAGTTTGCAGTTTGCTGTGTCTGCATGGGAGTGATGTAATTTTGTGTAAACCTTTGTCTTTGTTGCGTTTCATCTGTCCCTTTTCATTGTGAAGAGCTCTGACACCTCATAGAAACCACACAGTGGTAATTTTCACTAGTCCCACCTGCAGAATGGCCACCACCACCAGGCTTAGCTCGCACTAAATTAGCCCACTAATTCCCCCCTTTTTGCTAAAGATGCCATGACTTACACAAAGGCTAAATTTAGCTTTTGGACTAACAAGAAGTGAAAGCTGGGGGCTACCATTGACATTTTTTTTCAATTCTTATAAGAATAAGAATTGAAAAAAAAGGGTCATTTGGGGCAGGAATGTGGCCGCACTCAGCTGCAGGAGCACCATGTCGTGTTCTCGTTACACAAGGATTGTCGTGTGGGATGCAGACCATTGTCTCTGCTCTCACCATCCTTCGTGAATGCCTGTCTCCGGAGTCACTGATCATCACTGCGGGCAGCACTGTGTCCAGTGGGAGGTTGGCAGCCTGGCATTCAGGTGTTCGGCACTGGCAGGGCGCTCTCCTGAATCACTCCTTCCCAACTGAGAAATGGCAGGGAGCTGTGCCAGTCACCCAGCACTCCATTCCCGCTCATTTTTTAATAATCAGATACAGTATTTACCTGCGAGATCAATGCTACTCGTGTAGCGCACCAGTGACATACAGAAGGACCTTTTCTAAGCGGCGCTGTGGGAATTGAGGCCTCTGCAGCAGGGCTGGAAGCCACTTCTTACCTAGCAACTGTTTCTAAGTAGGACAGCCGCTGACTGCCCTCATGGCGGAGTGGATGAATCCTGCAGCACCCTCAGGAAGGGAACCTGGTGCCAGGCACCAGCCGGCCTTGGAGGACAATGGGAGGAAGCAGAGGAACAAGCGGCGGGGAGCGGGAAGGGTTTTAAAGCCACAGGACGTGGATGGGAAAGCTGCATCAGAAGGCACAAGGGGACTTTTCTGGGCTGTTCAGAGGAGAAATGCAAATAAAGAGGGAAAAAAATCCAGGATTGTCAGAAAGGGAGTTTTGAAATCTTGCAGCTTGCAAAAGGTTTCATGTATGCCCACAGGACAGGGAATGTGGAGTAGGAGTGATGTGAGGGTGTAAACTATCCACCCTTCTCATGCTGGTTACAAGAAACTCCACCTCAGCCAGAGTGCCAAAAACGGCATTCACAGTTCTTACCCGTGGTAGACAGGATAATGTGTGATCAGCTTTAAATTCCTCACGTGCTGTTTTGCAAATGTACTTGGTTGTGACTGGGTGGCTCTGCGAAGAAATGATGTTTCAGGTCATAGTCATCATTTCCTGCTGAAGGCTAATGCTCTGCATTCCTGTTTAGTGCTAATTGTAAGTGGAAAATCTGTGCTTTTAATGCCCAGTCAAGCTTTGGATAGTCTGAAATATTCTGGGTAAGAGAACTCTTCAGCAGTCATAGGTGTTGAGGGGCATCCAGTTTTCTGAGCTTAGGAAAACAAAAAGCCGCTCCAGTTCACAGATTGTGTTGGACTTTCTTCTTGTAAGGGCTGTGGTGAATTTCAATTTTCCTTTGATTTCTCCTGCAGATGAAGGACTGAACCATGAATGCAAACTCTGCAATCAGACATTCGACTCTCCTGCCAAACTTCAGTGCCACCTGATAGAGCACAGCTTTGAAGGCATGGGGGGCACCTTCAAATGTCCGGTGTGCTTTACAGGTAGGAGCCCATCGCTGCTTGTCCCAGTCATGCCCTTAGCTTGACCTTGCAGAACTCCCTGAAAAAATGTGTCATGTGCTGGCTTTAGGTCAGTTTTAGTAGGGAACATCACATTTCACTCATTAGTAATATTGATTAGAAATCGTTTAGAAAGCTGAGCTCCTTGGAAGGTCAGTCATCCATTTGTAAGAAGTGCATTTCAAGCTCTTCTATCGGAAGTTTGAGTTTTTTATAATTACAGAAGTGATAGTCTGTTACCTTCCACGGTATCACGTTCATTACTTCCATGTTTCAAACTTGCCAAGGTCAAAACTGTCCATAAATTTGTGCTTTAAAGCCACAGAGGTTTCATCTAAACCAATAAAACTCACAGCAGAATTTGGCCTCAGTTCCCAGGCATAGCCTGTGCAGCAGCATTCTCCTCTGATGGGGTAAGAAAGCCCACATGCGTGTGTTTGTTGGCTTGTGGTGAGAAGAAACACCCTTGTAATGTGCTTTAGAAAGCAAACCATGCTGTCTTGCCACAAGTCAAGTTCTGCTCTCCCCTGACACAAGTCCAAGTGTGGAATAATCCTCCCCGAGTCAGTGGTGTTATTCAGTAGTAAAACCCAAGTGAGAAAATAACTTGACCCAGTAGGGCTAAGCACTGCAGTGTTTGGGCCATAATGAAGAACAGAAAAATGCTGTTGTTGGAAATGAAAACACATTAAAAGGATGCCTACTGAGTTGTTGTGAGTTTTTTTAAGGACTTCTTAATAGAACATTTCATAAAATGATAACCTAAAACATGAGTGTTAATATGTAGCTTGCATTCCCAATTTTGCTTTAAAAGATGAAAATCAAAGATAATCACAAACATGACAAAACACACTTTGGGTATTCACACATCAATGGCATGCTAATTCTGGAAGCCTTTCAAGGTTTCTGTTTTCCATTCATCGAAGTGAAGGATTTTCATTGATAAGCAAATAGACCCTTTAATACCTTCATTTTACTTCTCTTTGTTTGGCAGCTCCACGCCCAGTGAAACCTAGGCGAGTGCTACAGAGGAAAATTAAATTTGAATTTTTCATCTTTCAGATACAGTGGCTGGTGATGATTATTACCTCACTGTATTCAGGTTTCACACATTTCTGTGGGTTATAAAATTAAAAAAATACATAGTTCCTCTTCACTGCAAAGCTTGTCTGAACATGGATAGTACCACCACAAACAGTTTGTCTATAAAGTGTCTGTGTTCAATAATTCTTTCTGTTAGGCATTTCTTCAAGTTTTTAGTTTTACTACTGGTTCTACTAATTTTTTTCCTTGTTTTGGTTTACACATTATGGTGTGATCTTTTTTTAGTGTAATGTCATGGGTCTTCAGTTTCCAAGTTTGGGGTGTTGTAAATGCGACATAAAAACTTGCGTGTGTATGAGAGTTCTCCATGTGACCAGGATCCCTGATAAAACTAATCCTTCAATTTCTGAGCCATTAGCCTTGTGAAATGTGTTACAGAGTATGGAGATAAGTTGATTCCAATCTGTGCAAAATACTTCTTGCTTTTTGCTGATGGGGTAAATAGACAGTGAGCATTAATCACAAACAATGATGCTTTATTAGTAAAATGCCATTAAATCACTTCACCACATCTTGCTGGAATATTAACAAGAAGTAAAAATCACCAATATAAGTTTTATATGGAAAATGGAATCTGATCTTTTTTTTTTCCAGGGTAATGAGAAATGTGATTAAAATGTATGACTCAGAAGAACAATATTGTGATTTTTTTTTGTTGCCTTGCAATTAGAATAATTTTAATGATTAGGAGTGGAGTCAAAGTCAAATGCCAGCATCTTTAATAAATCCTTTCCCTGCCTATACAGATTAATATTGTAGATGCAAACTTTTTTAGGTCACAGTGCACCAGGCATCCATCAGAAGTCAGTGCTGCCAACCCAAACACTGCCTCTGGCATATACAATTTAATTATTAATAGTATGTCTCCTAGGTAAACTGTTACACAGTCTTAGGGCCTTGTTTTGTAGTCATTAAAATTGAACATGTTTATATTATTGAAACCCTTGCATTCAGTGTGTAGGCAGAGTTGATCTTAAAGTATCCAAAGAGAATTTACCTGCAGTTCTGTTTCACATTTATAGACATTGCCCCGGTATAGCTGTGGGATATAATTTTTAGCATTAACACATTTAAATACAGAGCTGTTTGTTAGCTTTAACTTTAGGCACACAGAGTAAACAGGACTTTGGCATCTGTGCTTTTCAAACCTGTTGGTTGCTAGGAAATAAGTTTTGTGTGTGTTCAATCAAAGTGCAGTAAGCATGAAGAAGTAATTCTGAACAGGAAATGGCATTTTTAGATACTTTATACTTGAAATCTTCATTGGTTGTCCTAATAGGGTCGTTTTTTTTTTCTTTGTCAATTGTTAGGTTTTTTGCTTACACTTGGGATCTGTTTCAATTCATTTGTTTTAGAAGAAGCATCACACTTTGTGAAAAATGACATTCATTGGTATGCATTATAGCAACAATATAAGGTGAAATCTGAATGCACTTGCCTAATTTTATGTCCTGGAATTTCTCAGTGTTATTGGGAGATTGTTTATAAAAAACTCTTCACTTACGATATGAAATAATGAAAAGCTTGTTGTTTGTCTCATATTTCAGTGTTTGTCCAAGCAAACAAGTTGCAGCAGCATATCTTCTCAGCCCATGGACAAGAGGACAAGATCTATGACTGCACACAGTGTCCACAGAAGTTCTTCTTCCAAACAGAGCTGCAGGTACCACACTTGTTACCTGGGGGTTATAATAGCATTCTGTGTTTGATAGCTGAGTTTGAAGCTGTACTTGCCATGACCTCCTCTGATACTTGCTTATCATCAGGATGGGAATTAGAGAAGGACAAGAGAAATTGCAGGTGATTCAACCCATGCTGCTTCAAAAAGGTGCTGGCAGAAAGCCACCTGGTACAGAGCTGAATTTCAGGATTCTTGCGCTGTAGGTTGTTGCAGCTCAAGGTATTCTCTAGGAGAGAGAAATGGGCATCCTATTTTTCTGCTTGATAGCCATAAAATGTTTAGTAACCCAGTGAAATGGAAAAGAAATGTATTCTTTTGTCTTTAAATGTGAAAAGCTATGCACTGAAGTAGGAGTGTAGTAATGGCAGAGAAGGGAAGCAGACAGAATTTCTCTTTTGACTTGGTGGGGAATAAAAATAGGGTCAAATGAATAAATGAATGTCTTTTTGTGAGCCATTGTCAGATTTGTAGTGATACTGTTTATTAATGGTAAACAAAAGGATAGAAAGAAAGACAGAAAGAAAGAAAGAGAGAGAAAGAAAGAAAGAAAGAAAGGAAGAAAGAAAGAAAGAAAGAGAGAAAGAGAGAGAAAGAAAGAAAGAAAGAAAGGAAGAAAGAAAGAAAGAAAGAGAGAAAGAGAGAGAAAGAAAGAAAGAAAGAAAGGAAGAAAGAAAGAAAGAAAGAGAGAAAGAGAGAGAAAGAAAGAAAGAAAGAAAGGAAGAAAGAAAGAAAGAAAGAGAGAAGGTACGTGTATGCAAAAGACAGTTATGAAAAGAAAGAAACAGGAACACAAGGTAAAAATTTTAGCAGTAGAATTAGGACTGGATTTCAAAAAGCAAAATGGTAACTGAATTGTGAAGATGCAAAGCACACAGGGTGGTGTGTACAATGACCTCCTTACAAGTCTATCCAAACTAAAGTACACTTTCATTTCAAAATACATGGGCTCCCAAGCAGCTGCCTTCATTTTTTTATTATAATAAACAAACCATGTTTTTCCACTCAAAATTTATTCCTGCCCAAGTCTAAGGAAAAGATTTTGCTCTTTCGATCTAAGCCTCATTCATTGAAACTTCAGCATAACTGAAGCACCTGGTTTTCTAGTGAAGGGCACAAACGGGTGTTGCTACAGAGAGAAACTCTGCTCTGCCTGGGCTAGATGACAGTGTGTTGATAGTTCCATGCTGCAGATGGCTCTTACTAGACCCCATCTCCACATCCTTAGTGACACCCTCCCTCTGGCTTATCTACACTTGCAAAAAGGAAGAGGTATTAATTTACTTATACACTTAATTCATTATGATTGTTATTATTATTTTAATTAACTTGGATAGCCCCACCTCAGTAGACACTACATTATGTTTTTTAAAAAAATGCAGTGCCATCATGCCATTTGCATTTCTTTTTTGGGATCACTGTCTTTCTGCTCTTACCTCTAGTTACCTAGGTGACTAAGTAACTTCTACCAGGCTGGTGAAAGCACAGCAAAGCACCTAGGCAGTCAGTAGGTACTGACCTTTGGAGTCTGCTTTCACTGAAAATACCTCGATCTCCAGCCCACTCTCATTTAAAACCTGTTCTAGGAGGCATTGCTTTGTTCACGCTATCTACCACCTAAAGCAGTGGAATCTTTGTCAACTTTCCTCCAGGTTATGCTTTTCTATCCTTTCACATTACTGTGGTTTGTGTTGGGTCTTGCAGAATAGCTGTATGTTTATTCTATCAAGAGTAGTTCCTTACTTTTTAAGTTAAATGTGCATCTAACATGCTTTGCCCATGCACAGGACATGCCGATGATGTCAGATTAGAAGGCAGGCTCAGCACTCCATGGTCGTAGGGAGGGCATGGTGGAAACATGGACAAGGTAGAGCAGGGCAGAATGCAATAGCATGGAAGTCCTATCTACATGTATGGTACAGCTGATAATTAAAGGGAATGAATTCAAGCATACAGAAAGTATATGCGTTGTAATGGTGCTTAATTTGGTGTTTGGCCCAGTGTGGTTCTTCACTTAGCATTTTCTGGCTCCTGTTCAGAAAGACTAGCCTATAGGAACATAAGAATCCCCTCACACTATGTTGATCTCACCTTTTCAATGCAAAAATCAAGTAGGACTCCCTTTAGAAGTTTCCACTGTTTCACTCCAGACACTTGCTAGGAATGCAACATAATCCCACAGGACCAAATTCCGGTGAAAACAGAGAACAAATGACCAGTCCTGAAAATCAAACCTTCAATGTATTGCTCAACCTTCAAGTTGAAATAATGAAATTTTACAGGAATTTGCTCTTTGTTTTAAGATCCTTTTGACACTTCCTTTGTGCTCCGTATACTTCCTTTAAACACCTTTGTGCTCAATAGCTATAGAAGCTTTTTTAGATACTACCTGCATATGGAGAAAGAAAATGGAAATCTGTAACAGTTAGAAGTTTATGCTTTTAGAGTGTTTCCAGTTGTGAATTTTCATACTTATATGTCTAAAAGGCTATATAGTGTATTTATACTTCTGAAATGGAGTTTAAAAAGTGTGTCTCTAAAAATGTTTATTCTTTAGAATAGAAAGCTTTTAATAAGACATGCTTAACACAATAAGGACTTTTCAGAAATAGGCTTGTACAATCTCTAAGTATCAGATAAGGAAGCTGAAAGCATTTATAGGGTGCTTAGATTTGTCCCAAAAGATGCAAATCTTCTAATTGAACTCCTGGACCATTCAGTTCTCTGTAGAGGGTGGATATAACTAAAACAGTGTTCTCCGTCCATTATCCATAATACTGAATTTTTAATTGATAAGGAAGTAAGAAACTTATCACTAGTTTATTATTGAATTTTCATTAAATTTTGATAAAGGAATTGTACCTGTTAAGACTTCTTTTTCCTGCCCACATGCTATTTCCAGTGCCTGCTTCTTTTGCCTTAGTCTTACTGTACTGGACATAGGCTTAGATGTTTGCTCTGGTGTTTGTGCTTCTCTTGTCTCTGATGAGGAGTAACCATCTCTTTCCTATTTCCAGTCCTAGTATTAATTCCATAGAATCAGAATGATTTAGGTTGGAAGGGACATTAAAGATCATCTAGTTCCAAACCCCCTGCCATGGGCAGGGACAGCTTCCACAAGACCAGGTTGCTCAAAGCCCCATCCAGCCTGGCCTTGAACACTTCCAGGGACATAGCATATTGCGGTGTTTGTGCGGAAGAACAAGGTACCCTTGTGGGGTGTTACCCAGAGTGAATGAATTCACTTTGGTTTTATGCAGATGTTGCTGGATCAGAGAGGTTCCGATATTTGACAGAAATGATGAATAATTGTACTTTTTTTTTCAGTGTTTTATCAATGATGATAGTTAGTTTTCAATATGATGCTAGCCAAGATTACATGATCTCAGCACCATTTTGCCCAATACAAAAATGATCTCTCTTTTTGGTGAATTAGGACATTTCCTTAACTTCTTGTGACTAATAATTAGTTGCCCCTGGGGTAGTTAAGTGTCCCCACTTTAGAAACATAAAAACTAGGACAAGAAATAATTGGATCAGCAGTTGCTTCTCATCCTGTTCAAAAGGGACCTGGCCTCAGTGATTCACGCCCTTGCTGCTTCCCATCTGGACTCCATCAGCGCAGAATACCTGGGCATGAAGCCATCAGCCTGTAGGACGTTCCAGCTAATACAGAGAGCTGCAGCACTGGCCCTCAGTAGCAAAGGAGACCAGGAGCATATTCAATCAGCTCTCTTGCTGTCTGTACTGCCGTCCTACATATTTGTCCAGTTGTGTTCTAAGACTCAGTCCTTAATTTTCTTGGTGGACTGGGTCAAGCACATCTCAGAGATGACCTGAGAAGTTCTGCCCATTTGGTAGCAATGTGGTAGTTGACAGAGCTCTGCTTTGTGAGCATTTCTATCAAAGAGCTGAAGATTTTTGCTCAGGAGCTAGAACTTCCTCACAGTCTGTGAAAGCATGGAATAAACTTCCACAGCAGTTAAGTATTACAACAGATGTCCTCAACTTACGTTTTAAGAGCAGGGTGCGCCTAGATGTGCCAAAGGCTCCCTTCTCTCATAGAAACGTATACCTGTATGTAGATTTCTAAACCTTCCCCAAATCCCAAGCCACAGCAACAGAGCTCTACCAAAACAAAATACGCAGCTCCTTCCCCAGGGAAAGGATGAAAGAAAGAATGAAGCACTCAGAGCAGATGTTACTCATGTCGCTTCAAACAGCAGGAGAACATTCTTAGCTCCCAGTACAAGCCGCCGAAACAAAGCAGGACAGAGGCAGTATAGAAGAGTCTGTGGAAGTTTTATGTAGCTTAATGTGAGTCCTTCACTGGATTTCCAGTTTTACCATTTTCTTGTTCCAAGGTTATCACTTTTGAAACTAATCTTCTAGTTTCTTCCTCACTTCTTTAAGGGTTAAACTTTTCAAAGATCTCAGCATTGAAAAATGTTCCCAAAAACTCAACATTTTAAAACAGCCTTTAAAATACCCTTGACCTGAGCTGGAGCAGAACTAAGCAAGCTCTAGGCTATTTCAAGAACTAAAGGCTTGACTGAGACCTTTAGTGGAGACAGTGGCAGAGCTGGGATTCAAACACTACGTTCTCTCATTTGGGGGTCAGCTAGAGAAAACTGCTAATTAACCTGGGCTGGGGTTGTCTCCTTGTGGCAGAGGCCTTCTGGGGCCAGCTGGGAAAGAGATTGGTGTCGGAATAGCATCAGCCATAGCAGCAGTGGCACAGCTACCTCCATCTAGGATTGTTTTGCCAAGGCCCCCACAGTAGTTGAGTCTGTGTACCATGTAGGTCCCAACAGCAGGGGAGACCGTGAATAATTTATACTCTTTACACAAAAACAGGCACAAAACTTTCAAACCTGCAGGATGTTTTCTTCACAAAGAAAAGGCCTCAAAACATTTTTTTAAGTGAAATTGGAGATTAGTTTTGGCATTTCTAGGTCCCCAAGCTCTTAGGGTGAGGAGTGGAACATAGATGCTGGCTTTCTAGGCCCCAAAGGCCAGGAGCCAGCAGGGAATAACTTTGTCAGCTCTTCTTAAAAAGAAGCCTACCTGGAATCCAATTAACAGTCAAAGCTTTAGGCCAGCATTTTCAAACTCAGTGGCCTATTTCTGAGAGGGTGCTGAGCACCTCCAGCTGCAGATAAGGCCAGGGCAAGATGCTGGTGCTGAGTACATCAGGAAATCAGGTCAGAAATGCCTGAAGTTAGGAACTTTGATAAAAGCATAGGTGCTGAGCAGCCATAGCCTCGTTTAAAGTTTCAACAAAACACTTTTGATGCCTAAATACAGGCATCACATTCATTAATGTTGGCCCTAGTCCTTAGCAGGCAGTCAGGTTGCTCTTCTTGGAGCAAATGCCTAGAAGTCAGGAGAGCTGGATTCATTTGAAAGGTCATGTGCTAACTCGCTCCACGTAACCATGCATGCTCTCCATCTCGGGAGTGAGGATGATGATAACAATATGTATTCCAGAGATACTAGGATTGTAATTAATGTTTGTGTTTTAGGGGACTAGACTGAGCTGCACGCACTGCAAGTTTGACTGCTTTTTTCCCTGAGCCCTTACTGTGCATTTTCTTTCAGATAGGTATGTGTGCACCAGTATGTGCATTGAGTGTCTTTCCATGTCTTTCAAGATTTAAAAAATTCAGCCTTGTGTTCCTGAGATTTGAGACTTTTTCCCCTAGAAGGGAGAATTATTTTCTTTGCAAATTTTCTCAAAAAGGCAATCAAGAGAAGCACGGTGGAGGCACTCATGCATTAGCTCTTTAAGGACATACCTTCAAAGTGTTTCCCCTGCAAGTCTTTTGCTTCAATGTCAAACAAAGTTTAAATACAAAAAGAAATTCTTTGAATTCCCTTCCAGTGCCCCTTCCCTCCTGGGGATTTAGGGGTGTTATGGCCACATTAGGTTTTCATGCGGTAATTCTTTTCTAAATAAGAAATTTCCAGGTTTGGAGCTTGTGAGTTCACCCGCCTTTGATTGGCCTATTCAAATGTAAACACTCCCTGTGGGTACTTCATTAGTTCATGAATATTTATAGCACATTGCAAAGCCCACCAAGCCCAAAATGCCAGAATTTTTCAGGGACCATTTTGATTTCACTAAATAGAGCTTGTCAAAGATGAGCTTAGTACTAATGTGTCTTATTTGTCTCCACATACTTCATGTATGTGTAACTCTACATCCCATAGTCAGCCTGTAAAATTTCCTACGCTTTTTCCTGTAAATAAGCAGGAAACAATGTGTTGACAACATCCCTTGTACATTCCCTTCGAGACCATTCCTTAAATTTCTGGAGCAATTGAATCACAATTATGGAGGTTTTTTTTCAGATGCTTGAGTGATATTATTGATGAAAATACAGAATTAATTGGCAAAGACAGTATAGCAGTTAAGGGATGGATATTACATTTAAATACACATTTTAATCTTGAAAAGAAATTCAGACTTAAGGAACAATAAAATGGTAAAGAGCTGAAAAGTAAATATACTGTCCTAAGTACTGTATGACACTCATGAAGTACCTATTCAAAAATAAGCAAAAATTTATATTCTTTCTCTTTCTAGGGAGTCATACCCAAAAGCATGTGTGCTTGAATATATGCACCCATTTTGCCTACTTCTTCCTGTTTATACTCTTGTATGGCAGAATTCTTTTTGTAAAATACAGATAACTATTATAAAAAATAACCCATGCATCTCTTCCTCAAATTGACTCATATGGTCTATATTAAATAGATTCTGCAGAATCAGGTAATATAGTATAGTTTGTAACCTTTATGACTGCAAATCCTTATGACATGCAAAAATGTTAAGTGAAATTCATGGTCTCCAGTCTGAAAGCAGCAAATGTTGACTCTGAAACGCATCAGTGATGTTACATGTCAACATTAAAAGCATAATTTCTGATTGTTTTTTAGCAAATAGAACAGTGATTTTAGAGATTTTAGCCTAAAGAAGCAAATCAAAAGTTGCTGCAGAAAGAAAAAGGCACAGAAAGGCAGAAGAAGAAGGGAACAAAAAGTAGACGAGTAGAAGAGAAGCAGAAAGGAGATTATGGGACAAAGAAATAAACAAGATAGAAATAATAGTGCTTGGGAAGGCAAACATTTTTTCTTCTGAGTGATGCTAATAACAATAATGATAAGGCACTTGTAAAAATAAATCATGGTAATAATAAGGGGAAGTTCAGTTACTACATAAAGGCCAATTTCTACCCTCAGAACTTATAGAAACCTCAGCGAACATCAGGGAGTCCTGTCATAGACTGAGGGCAGGGAAAGCAGTAAATGTATTCCCTGACCCACCGATAATCATTAGAAATGGAATTCTGCCCTTTGCAGAAAATGAGGTTTTATCATCTGTGCCCTGAATGTTTCAGCCTACACCTTGCCATTAGTCAGATCAGTTGGCACATACACCTGGAGTAGGCAGAAGAAATAAGCACTCTGTTTGCATATGAATAATTTCCCTGGTAGATCAGTTCAGTTCTCTTAATTGTCCATCCATTAATTTCTTGCTAATGTAGTTGATATCGATGACTGATTTTCTGTGCTAAACAGGAAGCACCACTTCTTCATTCTAGGATGCATTCCTTCCTACAACTGCCCTGCTGTTAGCTACCAGTAGCTGCCATTATATTATCTTTCATCTGGCCCAGAGCTGACAACAGATGGCCATCTCCGGGACTGCCATCAGTGTGACTTTATGAAGCATCCAGCTATGGTGTATTGAGGAGCTTCATGGCCAGTTCTGCAAATCTGATTTCCCTTCCCCCTACCCTGCTGCTGGCCCCCCTCGCTCCATCTCCATGAATAAGCTCCTTATTCCTGGCTCCACTCTCCACTGGTCCTGTCATTTCCCAACGAGTGATGGCACACGGTTATCACTGGAAGCTTGCAGCTCGAGGTCTGCCCCCTCTTCCCTCCACAGCACTGGCACAAGGTTGTCATTACTCCCAGCATCCTCACCCCTCCATGTTTTTTGTGTACCAAAGCATAGGTGGAGGGGTTTGGTAGCAGCAAAAGTACTACCTCTTAAAATCTGTAGTTCAAACCCTACCTTCTTCCACCACAGAGCACCTCCTCAAGCTTCAGGGACTTTTTTTTTTTTTAAGTTCCAGAAGACATGCTGCCAAACTGGCATTGAGTATATTAAGTGTGAAAGAAGCTAAAATATCGATCAGAGACATAAAGTGGAGAAAAGTGTAAAATTCACAAGCATCCTGATTCCATTGACATGTTAGATTACTTGGAAAAGCTCTTTCAGCTGTGTGGCTGCTGTGCATTTTGGAGAAAGATATATTGTTTGCTCTTGACAGAGTTTTCTAAAGCAAGGTACCTCCAGAGCCAACCCGTATTTTACGAGAAATTCACATTTGTGTCCTTTATTGTGATATTTGCAGCAAGTCTGCAGCTAGTGAGAGTCTCTGCCCTCAAGCTATAAAGGAGTAAGGCTCCATTGTTGGAGAGAGAGCAGCCGTCTGTGAAAGGCTGAGATGTGGTGGGCAAGATGAATACTGCTTAAAAGCAATGCTTGCTATGCTGTCATTTAGAACAGGAACACTGAGGATTTAAATGAAAGTGAAAGGCATGGTAAATGAATCCTTTAAAACTGGTCAAATTTTCAGCTGCCAAAAATAACAAGTTTTCTCCATTGATAGGTTCATTGAGTAGGAGGAAAGTTGGGAGGGGATGAATTCCCCTAGGGAGGAGGTGCAAGATAGTTTGGGAAAACAAGGTGTGGTCAGTGATTCATAAAGAGACACTCCAGTAAACAGCAATCTTGGCTCAAAAGTGGTGTTGTTTTTTTTTTTCTTTTTGCCTTTTTTTTTTTTTTGTTAGGGCAGGGTAAGAGCATCAATGAGCCACTCCATTCCAAACATGAGTGAAAAAGACTGGTGCAGAGTGGCTACACAACTGGAAGTGTATGTTGCAAAAAGCATGTATGTCCCCCTACCAGAAGGAACAGCTTTTAGGTTTAGTTTTTCTACCTGTTCTGTGGGTCAGTTTCACCATGCTTTGATCAAACCGAGGCTTAAACATTTTGGATGGGAAAAGAGTGGATTTTTGCAAGGTCATGTGACTTTTTTTTTTTCAAGTTTAGCTTGCTTTGTGTTCAAAGCTTAAACTGAGTGTCCTCCACCCTGTTAACAAAGGAAGAGAGAAAGAGATGATTCAGTTCTCATGAACCAATACTGCTGAGTTACACACATTTCTACATGCAGCTTTAGTTGTTTTTCTGTGTTGTTACAGCCTCATTTTGCAGGAGAATAGCTAGGCACAGTCACGGATCATGGGTGTGTAAGTTTGCTCGGGGATACGCTGTGTCAGTGAATACTCTGCCTCTCCCCATACTTCCTGTGTGTAGATGTGTGCTGTGTAAGATAAAGAACCTGTGATATTGCTAAATATTAGTGGTGCATTTTGCTTCGCTTTGCATTTGTAAAGGTGAAAGGTGATTGTGCAGGAAAATGGAACAGTATATTTGCTGTGAGACAGGCACTAAGAACTCACTCCCATGCTCAGTTATAATTCATGACTGTACTGGTGGGAAGCCCTTATCCCTCTGTGGAGTTAATGCATCTCTACTGTAACCTGCTGAGAGCACCCTGTGTCCCCTCCCACCATCTGTGCATTCACTTGCGTGCTTTCTCTCTCCCCCTTTACTGTGAGATCTCTCGGTGTTAAAACTGTCAAACTACTAGTGCCTGTAAAGGTGGCTTTATGATGTGTATTAATGTTGAATTGTCATTTAAGGGTGAGAAGGCAGGTAAAGGATATGTTACCATTTGTTTTAAGCTCTTATTAGAAAATGCTGGGGAGCAAATAGACAGAAAGGTAGATTTGTTGCTTCAAACAGCAAACAGCTTTGAACAGTATAGAGAAATTGTCACAGTTCAGGGTGGGTAAGAGCTGTTGATGGCAAATGCATCTTTCTTCCCAGTCTAGGCATATTTTACTGTTTCTTGGTACAGTGGATCTCTGTTTCTCCATGTCAAGATCTGAACAAAAAGCATTGTAAATGGAATAAGATTTATTTACCCATCAGCTGAATTTTATTTTCTACAAGTTGATCTACTCTTGTAGCTGGAAAGCTCTCTTGCAGGCTGCAAGTTAATTGCTTCTTTGTTACCTGAGACTTGAAATTCATGTGACCAAGTGCTATAAGCTAGTACAGTCTTAACTAAACAGGTAGTGTATGAAGATTTTTTATTACTATTATTGCTGTAAGGCACTGTCAGAAGACTGGTGAGACTGTCTAGCTTCGAAAGAATTGCACTCAGCTCACAGAGATTTAGATGATGCTTTATCAACCTGGCACTTTACCACAATATTAAACTCAGAATATGGTTAAAAGAACATGTACTTGACTGTCACGGCAATATTAATTTGCAGTGTTTCACTGGATGTAATCTCATGTAGTCTGTTGTTTGTATTCCTTTAAAACTTATAAATCAAATCCAGACCCGGAATACCAGTGTATGAACTTAACAGATGTGCTGCCATAAGGGACCTGCTAGGTTATAAACTGCAGAAATGATCTTTTTCTATTTCAGATTTCTAGCTTATTCCAGAGAGATTTCGTAACCACAGAAGTAAGGTGGAAGGTTACACATTAGGACGGTAGCACCCACCCAGCACTTGACGCTGGGTGTAATTGTCAGGAAATCCACCTCTAATCATTTTATTATTCAGTCATAGCATCCACCAAAGCTCCTGAGCAAAAGTAGGGCAAGAATGACTTCAGTAGCTCTGTGTCCAGGTTTTCTTAGGTGAAAGATCACTTTGAGATGACACAGCTGAGTAGTCAGGCTGAAATCCTAGTTGGTATTTTATTAATTTTGCACCAAGATAAATCTTGAAATTCTGACAAACTCCATGACAGGTGAAATTCCTTCTTGCAGAATCTGCTCAGCAAGAGGCTGCTCATTTCGTTCTGTTCAGAGGCAGGCAACAGGAGGGCAGCTTTATAATCAGCCCTCAAAGGAGCCCCGGCCGCCCCAGAGCCTTGGACTGATTGAATAACTCCTGGGCCTCTTCCCCTAGGCCTCCATCAGCAGGGGTCCTGTGGAAAGCAATCTCCCGCAGACTGGCACTGAAGTGAGCTTTAAACTACTATTTTCTGCTCTCCAGAGGAGCCTGGAGTACTAAAAGATAGATGGACTGCAGATATTTTATGAGAAACTGTCAGAAGAAGAGCAGAGTAAATGTTTTTTTCCCTCCTTCGAGTCACACGCTGCATCACTGTAGAATTTTTCCCAGAATCTTTTACACTGAAAGTTTGAAATTAATTGGTTGCTAACCTTAATTTTCCCCCTCCCTCTTATTTTTCTTTTTTTCCCCTTCCCTCTTTTTCTTCTTCTCTTTTTTTTCCCCCCTTAAATATTCACTCGGAGGCCCTTTGCTTAACCACAGTTGCAGAAAATCAGTACCATTTGCACTGAAATATTTATAATGACAGAATGAAAAATTGGATTCATTTTCTGGCCTGTAGCCGAACAGTCTGCAACTTTGCACAGCATTGTTTAGCATCTCTCATTCCTTCCTTTCATTGGGGTCCTTTTCAGACACACACACGCGCGCGCATGCTGCCCATGCTTCAGAGGAATGTTTAGCAAAACACAGAGCCATTTTTAATCTCAGCCTTGAGAAAACAACTTGTCTCTAACCTTGCCACCACTGGGAGGGGGGAAGCAAAGGGGGAGGTCCCCGGGAAGCGTGTAGAATTCCTCTTACAGGAGAAATTATGGAGGGTGAAGTGCAGTAATCTGTCCTCTACAGTGAAGCAGTGTATGGCTGGAATTCTGCAAGTTGCTTGGGTGTGTTGCAGGGTAGGCAGGGGGAACTCAGTACCAGGCTGGGTAGCAGGATCTCTCCAGAAAACCCTGTTCTGCCACCAGTTCCCTCCGTGGCCTTGAGAAACTCATTTGCCCACGAAGGAAGAGGTTGTCAAAAGCTCCCTTTTGTGCCTGAACAGAGACTGTAAAAATGCCCTGTGCTTCTTTGCACCTCCAGAAAACAGAAGATGCTGGAACTGTACATATTTACTTCCCTTGAAGCAATGGTGTGAAGGTGAAGTGGTTGATGTTTGCAAAGAGCTTTGAAAATGAAAGTGCAGATCCTCAGGCTCCAATTTGCATCCCCTGCCAGTATAAAAGGTACCTTAGTCAGACAGCCAAGGATTCCCTCAGTACGCAGCAAATCCTGTTTATTTTGCGAGCTGGTTCTGTATCACTCCCTTTTGGTCCTCACAGGCATGTCTCAGACTCCAATGAATTCCAGGGATTTTTAATTGATATAACAATCCCATGGGGCTATTATGAGCTGGCATAAGTTCGGGCAGTGTTAGGAATGCTTTAACATGCACTGAGAACTATGGTAGACCACAATTTGAATGTTTAGGCTGCATGGATTTACAATAATATACAGTGAACATGTAGGAATTAATCTGAAAATACACACAATTTAGCAGAGAATTGTAAGTCTCTACAGATGTCGGACTCTTGTGCAGAACTTAATAGAGAAATATATCTATGAAAAGAGGTATTTCAAAAACCCTTAGAAATTACTCTCTGGTAAGTTTGTAGATTGCCTTGACAATGCAATTGTTTCTGGAAAAACAAGCCCTGTGGCCAAAATCTTAATTCCTAATGCCTAAAAAGAGGCTTCTTGAGACCATACTGGGCCCTCCAGGGAAGTGGGTTGGGTGCAGGGGTGGATTCTGCACAGTGCTGAGAATCTCCTGAAAATGCAGGTGACAGAAATTGCCTGTCAAGGTCCAAAAATGTCATCTTGCTAACTTCACCCATATCAAATTTATGACACAGCTCTGTTGCTGACAGCAGGTGTCTGTGTATAGTACTAAATTCTGATCTTTCAATTCCACATCACTCATCTAAGCACAAACTTTTTATTTCTTTGCTTTCTTCTGTAAAAACTTCTAAATGCTGGCTCCCCCTCAATGCTCTTACGAGCACGGCCTGAGCAGGTGTGGCTAGAAGCAGTAGGAAGGGATGGACATCTGCTGTAGGCACCAGGACAGCTCAGCTAACGCTGTACAGCATTCCGTGGTTCATGAGCAACAAACTTACAAATTAGTTCTTATAATTCGAAGTTTCTTACCAACTTGCAGATTTGCCTTTTTACCATGTTTCCCAAGATACTTTGACAGGTCAGCCTGAAGTGATGAGTGTTCTGACACAAACTGCATTGTGTCTTAGAAATTTTGCCTGCAGTTGTTTTACTTTAGTATCGCTTTGATTTGAAAAGGAACTTTGTACAAAGTGATGTGGTTTTAGGATATAACCAAAAAAAAGAAATCCAATATCGTGCTGCATGTATTACAGAGATTTCCTGCTTAGCCCCTATTATTGCTTTCTGATTGTCTTTTTTCTCCATGTATATAAATGAAGAACAGTATAATTTTTGTAAATTTTACGTTACTGAGAATCAAAACTATTAGAGATGAGAAAGAATGTGAGCTTTAATTGCAAATATTAAATATGTTTTTAAACTGACAGTTTGAAAGCAAATTGCCCTGACTATTTAATCACACTTTAAGGGAGGTCACAGACCCAGAGTAGGTTCTTTCAAATCCAGAAGTATTTCTTTGTTTGAGCTGACCAGGACACAAATATACAGGTGTGTAATATGCCTTAAGATGCTGAAAAGATTTGTGGGGACAATAGACTACAGACCACAGTGAAGTGACAGTACAGATGTAATGGAACTGTGCAGAATTGCTACTGAACATCAGGGACCATAAGAATAGCCCACAAACAAATGTTATATCTCACTGTTGAAGACAGTACCTTTCTAAGAAAGCTGTTTTCTCTGTGGGCCTGAACTGCTGTGTGGGTTTTTGTTTGGAGTGCCAGTCTGTTTACTAAAGTTATTAGTTTATAAATTTTGCCATGGTAAAGTAACTGTGAGAGCTTTAAATTAGAATAAGTGCCACTTCTGTGTGGCAGGTTCCTTTGAGGGCTTATTAGAAAGCAGGCCTCCTGTTGCCTGCCCCTTTAAGCATGGCACTGTTGCTGTGGGTACTTGTTTACAGCTAACTTTTGAATTTATATAAGTGCGCACTGTGGTATGATGAATTGCCCTCCAATTGCGAAGATTTTGCTATTTAATTTTTTTTTCTGGGCTCAAGCTAATACTTTACTTTAAAGGGTTATTTTTATTAGGTGTGTTTTATTTTGACGAATTAAAATTAACTTGGAGTAGCAAATTACATAAGATCATGAGGGTTATAGATTAGCCTCACCATAGCTACAGCACATCTTTTTATGAAGGAATTAAAGTTCTCTGTTTCAGATACCTTGGCACTAAATATAGACAGCAAATGAGTGTTGTCTCCAGTTATTTTCCTCATAAATGTGATTCTTTTCATTCAATCCGAAGATTGCCACACTAAAAACAGTCCTAATGGGCAAGGAGAGGTGAAAGCAGCAGCTGCAGGAGGCTGGATCCCCTAGCAGGAGATAGCCAAGGAGACAGGAGTACCCGGCATCACAAGCCAAAGCCAGAGGTGAGGGGTGGGGCATTTCTTCACTGTCGGTGCAGGGTCAAGGCAGGACCTAATGACACGTCTGACTTGCAACGTGTCACTGGCCAGCTGTCTGACAGGAAACAGAATGACCAACCTCAGAGAATGACATTTGGTAGGAGGATACTTCATCTCTCACAGAGAGGAAGGAAAAAGGTATAAAAGGATGCTTCTTTGTGTGGTACTTCTTGTTTTGGGGAGGAGTATTAAATTGTAGGGATTGGACTTCACTGCCTTCCCCATTTTTTAGGTTCTGTAAACAGGAGAAAGTAAGAGTAAAATTCCTCCCATTTAGCTGTGGTCACATTTCACACTTCTTTTACACAAATGCAAATGCAAATGCAAAAAAAAAAAAAAAAAACAAACCAGAAAACAGGAGACAATAGAGAATCCAAACTGCGTTTTACAACCAACAACCACAATGGCAAACATGAAATTTTATTGTCCTGGTACCACATGTTAGTAAATGCTCCAGATTTATTGATTTACTCTGTGTGTCCTCACAAAATTTAGAGAAGTAATGACTTTGTTATAAAGGGTAAAACAGCATTCTGGTCTCTCTAAAAGTCACCTTTAAAACATGGAGTTTCTTGGACTGAAAAGGGGGGAACTCAGATGAGGTTGCTCTAAGAACAAAACGTTTCAACATAGGGCTCTTAACTAACTAATCACCAGCTATGGAGGGATAAAAATTGTCCTTAGTTTCTTTTCCAAGCAGTAGATTTGTGATTTACACACACACCAAGCCTGCCACGTAAGGACTGTCCCAGTTCCTGCTATTCATTGTTTAAAGAGCTCTAGGAATAAGGACTGTAAGATGTCCAAGATGGGCTGGCACAGTAACCGGTTGTGAAGGAAGTCAGAGAGCAAAATCCGTGGGGGCCTCTGCTTATCAGCTCAGAAATCCTTGGCTGTTATCATCAAATCTGCTCAATCTGGCTTTCCTTGCAAACTGTCTTGAAGGAAAAAGATCTACCAATGTGCAACAGAGTTTTGAGCTTTTAGAAGAGGAGGAGAGCTAGCAGAGCACCATAGCTTTTCCTTTTCTGTCCTATGCTCTCTAAAATTGACATACCATGGACAAGGGGACAAATTTCCATTTACATTCCTGATTTGAGGATCCAACATACACTCCCATCTACTTCTGCATTATCTTAACTGGGTGTATGTATACTTGCTGGATGGATGACTTCCAAATATGACTTCCACATGTGAAAGGCAGGTTTGCCAATTTTAAAACTGGCCTTGTTCAGGGTTTGCTTTCACCTGAGAGAAAATGTTGTTAGTCACTGTGAGTTAATCTCGGGCTGATCCATAACCGCCAGTGTGCCAGGTGCTGTTGCACAAGGCCCCACGCACCAGCTGGCAATGTGCAGGGAATCCAGATTCCAGGCTGTCCCCATGTCACCTGGTACGCACAATACCCAGCGTTATGTCAGGAGGTAGGGAGGTGAACTCGGTGATCGATACAAGTGTGGGTGTGGATACAAGATGTGTCTGTCTCTATAATAGGAGTGCAGACAAGTTACAGCACTTTTCTTTCAGGCTGTATCAAGAAACTTGTAATTTCACTTGTAATTTTGTTCAAAGGGAACAAAATGCATGTACAATTCTTGTACATGCACCTGTGGAAAACTGGAAAGTATCATTGTTTTAAAGGTTGCCCTTTGCATATAAATCACGGCTCTGTGTGCTTCCCCATTTTAATTGGGTGACCTTTTGAATCCTACGGACAGGAGCTTGAATTCTGGACCTGCAGGTTGGTTGAAGATTTGAAATCAATTCATGTTTTAGCAATTACTCTGCTTAAAAGCAGAGAACTCAAAATGGAAATTTGAGAAGAAGAATTCCCCTTGGAAAGTTCCTTTTCGCAAGTCATAGAAAACTTCATTGCAGACCAAATAGATATGCGTAAAACCCAGATTCATTTGTCAGTTTAATCCTTGAGAAGGATCAGGATTCATTGAGTATGAGAGAAAGAGGAGGAGTAAGAAACGTGTAATGTTTCCAACAGGACATTTCTGTGCAATTATCAGTTTAAGCTTCCATTATTTGTCACTAATTACTGCACTGAGCTGTTAAATATTTAGTAGTAGTTTGTTTAATTGGGTTTGACCTATAAAGGAATCTGTGCATAGCATAGCTCCAGTTCCAGGAGCCAGTTCCTCACTCACAGCTAGGCAAATTTGTATTCACGTAAGATGATCACATATTGTCAGACAAAGGGGTTTGTTTTTGTTGTTTATGTTTGTTACCTCTCTCCCCCACAGATTTATTTGTCTTTAAGGTATCTGAAATTGGAGCTCAAAGTAGAAATGCTGCCTGTGGATGTAAAAGGGGAGGTTGGTCAAACTTAAACTTGTTTACAGATGTTGTAGTTTAGAAAGCACCAGTATGATAAATTAAACATAACAAAGAAAAAAAATTAAAGCAGAGCAACCACTAGCCCATGAACACGTGCCTTGTAAAACACTGGCTTAATCCCTGAATATCTTATTAGGCAGTATTGCCTATCAAGGCTTGTTGTCCCCTGTTACTCTGTTGTACAATAGCTGCAGACAAATCTGTATTTGTTCAACTTTGGGTTCTGCTTGCTGTATCTGACAGGGTGAAGAGACTTCTGGCTGTGGCCTCTGCAGAGAGTGTGCAAGAATCGATCAGTATACAAGCAATATTCACTTTGTTTTAAACCCTAAAGGCCTGGCTCTATTCTTGCTTGCTCCTGTCTTGAAACTCCCTTGATTTCAGTGGAGCTTTTCTTAATTTATACCAGGGTAACCATAACCATATTCTAAAGTAATAAGACTTTTGATATATTTCTCAGAAGTGCCTCCTTCTGCCTTTTTTGTTTAAACTTTTATTCCCACTTAATGAACAATTTTCTTATTGGGGAAGAATGCTTGTGTATTACTTTCAGACATTTGCAGTATCACAAAAGCCTTGTTTTTCTACAGACAAGACTTAGACCTGGATCCTGATTATCAGTACAGCCCCTTTGCCATATAGAAGAGCAGAGAGGTTTCCCAGTTTTGAAGAATTGTTGTGAACATGCCCTGATCATTGCCACCTCTCCCCATCACCTTCTCTTTTATGGGGTAATGCCCTCACCTTTCCCGTGCAACCAGGCACACCTGGCCTGAAATGGAAGACACTGTTGCAAGTTTCACTGCATCTCAATGAGCAGCAGACAGGGTGAGGGAGGCTTATGGGAGGCGATTGCCTGGCACCATAGGTTAAAACAGCCTTCGAGCTACTCTGATTTATGTCAGAGGCTTAGCTGGGAGCCCCCTGCCAACACTCATAATGAGGAAGGTGCAAGGATGGTGAACAGGCATCTGTGTTTGTGTCTGTTCTCTTCTGGTGACAATGATGAAAGTCTTATTTGCTGTACCTAGGAATATATGTCATTCTTTTCCATACAACAAATCTGTGATATATGTACTCGCATATAGTAATGAATCCAAAAGGAATCATTGACATTTTACTAGTGACTTACTGGAAGTCTCTAAAGAAAAATAGGTATCAGGGGTTTTGGTTTGATTTGGGTTTGGTTTTAAATTTCAGTTTGCATCCCTGAGAACATGCTCTCCAATTTGAGATTTTTTTACAGGTAGTTTTTCTCTGGCCCAGCTGGAAATGCTTAGTAGAAGAACCAGAACACTGAGAATTTTACATAAATACAATAAAGAATAAAATCTGATTAGCAGTCATGCTATTTCAGAAACATTAACATAATATCAAATCACATAGCTTAGGTGAATTAATTTATATGAATGACTGCAATTCAGTGTAGACTTTCCTAAATTATCATTGTCAACAGTGGTCAGTCGTGTCCTAAGATGACCACTTAATTGGCCATCATGTCTGAGAACAGACCTGATTCTCAAAGGCTGGTAAACATCAACTCACCACACATAAATGGTATTTACAGGAACACAGATTCTCTTGGGATTTGGCCCCTTTTTTGTTGTGGAAATAGCTCTGGTTTAGTTCAGATCAATTTCCTTGGGAATCTGAAGCTTCAGAGACTATATTTTGTTAGGTCTGTGCTGGTGAGCAAACTTGGCCTGGATGAAACTCCATGCCTACTTCAGCATATTTATAAATTCATTGTTTCTCCTCCTGCTCTGCCAGCTGCTCTAAAGTACTGGAGATGCTGGTGGCAGGGACACTTTGCCTGGACTTTTTCTGGTCTCTCCAGAACTCCAAAGTCTCCATTCAGCCTCCTACTTTTCACCTATGAGAAACTATTAGACATCATCTCTTTTATAGCTCCCTCATTCACTCAGCATAAGTGTGACCATTGAAATCTGAATATATATTCATTCGTGTCAGAAGTATTGTAATTCCTGGGGTGAAACACATCAGAAACATTTGTTAGTTCCAACATTTCAGATACAGTAATTAAAGTTAATTTCTTGTAGTTGGTGTTTTATGAAAGGAAGGGTGGGGCCTGAGAGGGGAAATAATCTCTTACCTGTTAATCAGCTTCAACTGAAGTTGCTCTTTTTGTATTTCATATATGCGAAAAAGATAGAAATGTTTACAATCTGAGTGTTCATAGATGCTCTGTCAGTACAATTAAGGATTATAGAATCATAGAATGAACCCGGATATGACCCTAACCTTCAATTAATTCATTTGGCGGAGTGCACTATGGAAGTCATTACCCTTAGTGTGGGAACCCAAATCCCACCTATACTAGATTTTACCTGTACAGCAACTGAGCCTTAGAAACCCACATAACTGAATATTCTTAATTGCTTGCAGCAGCAGTGGAGGCAGGGCCATAATGTGTTGGGGCATTGAAAGTAAGTTTACTGCTTTCAGATGCTTCAAAATGGCCCAGATATTCTACTGAAACCAGCTCCTGACTATGCAGATTTGGTTTCATGTCTGATTTGGGGTTGGCTGAGCCTCTTCCTCTCCTGGGATGAACATCAGGAAAAAAATACTAACCCTGAGGTCTGTGAAGCTGTGAAATAGTCTCCCAGGAGGAGCATTGGAAGCTCTAATTAAAATTGGACTGGGCAAAACACTTGAAATTACACTATAGGCAATAATCCAACACTGGCAGGATGGGTGGAGAAAACGCCCTAATGGGTCTTTTCTGTCTTTAAATTCTATGCATTCTTGTTCTTCTCTTTTATTATGCTATTTCACCTTTTTGTTTAATGGTGACATAGTGTCATCTAGAAAGTATTATAAGACACTATTGTGAGCTGAGTGAGATGATGTTAAATGTCAAAAGAAAATGCAATGGTTTTCTGCAGGTTCAGAGTGATTATATGGAGATAGGAAAAAGAGAAACTGACTGTAAGTGAGGGGACACGAATGCAGTGGTTTTGATCTGTAAGACAGTGGCAAATGCATTGCATGCCTGCAATATACATATTTATCATTTTGACATTGCGGTTCATATTCTCTGCTTATGAAGAACAGCCACATTCCACCAAATCTAACACAGGTGTGGGAAAGTCATTTACTGTAACTGTGTAGATCGCTCAGATTGCTGGAGACATCTTCTATCCCAGTGTTTCACATATCCCCAAAGATCTGGACTACATAATATATTTTTACATCTTAATTTATAGTTTGTATTTAATCTTAGTATCGTACAAATCTAAGTAACTCATCGATTCAATCCTTGGGTATAATCATATTATGGTTTACCAGGAAAGAATCCTTCAGCAATATAATGGGGCCTTGACAGGAAACTGTGCTGCAATATTGAAGCAACACAAATCTGAAGAAACAGTGTGAAAAATAACCTTTTGTGATACCTTTTTCATAGTTTAATCTGAATAAGTTTCATTTATTTGGTTTCAGTGTTACTATTTAATACTCCTCTTCCCTCCTCCCTCACCTTTCCACATGGTATGATATTCCAACAGTGTCCAATACAGAGCTTTCTGCGTGAGAGATCATGACAACCAGTTAAGTGATAAAGCGGCGGACCAAAGGTCTGGAAACCATGTTGATCCTGTCCTAGGCTTTGCTAGGCTTGCCTTTCCACGAGCCTTTCATTTTTCCCTTTTGGTTCTGGAAAATCCAACACCCTCTTCTTAGCTGCAGACAGTTTGAAAAGTATGGTACAGGATAAGAAGTTGGAATAAAAAAGAAGGGAAGAGAAGCAGAAAATCTTGATTAGAAAGTATAATTTAATAGAACATGTATTGAACCAAATGTATTGATTAATGTGGTAGATATAGTACTTATATTGATTCAAACTAGAGATTTAGTACTAAAAGCTGTAAGCCAAAAAGCTGTTGCAGATTGCTACAAAAGTCAGTTTAATGCTGTCCTTGAGAATGCCTTCACAAAGAAATTCTTCTAATGTTTGAGGAGTAGGTAGAATGCGGTATATGTCAGTTTGATCCCGGAGGGTTTTATTTTGTACTCTAATAGCTGTTACGAGCCTACATTATATCCAAGGAGTAATTTTCCTTAGGGGTGCCCAGCTCGCTTTGTGTCAATATTCTAGCATTTTAAGTCACGTACAGTATATGCTTCTGGGAACAGTGCAGGAGCCAGCCAGACTCATAATGGTCTGCATTCATTAATAAAGGCAGAAGCTTCTGTCCCTCCATTGCCCACTACAGGGATGCCTCCCTGGTCTTCAGGGACCCGTACAGACACATTTAAAGAAAGCTTTATTTTGAGTGGGCAGGAGATGAAATGCAGGACTTGCAGGCATTTCCTAAGTCAGCTATATGCCCGAGCACAGGGGTGACCTTAATGGGTCAAAGAAGAATGCAGGTCAAAAGACTTATTATCCAGCCTGTTGGAAACCAATTGCTTTTGTTAAAAAAAAAAGCAAATTGTAGCGCTTAAAGGTTGATAGTAATGTAGAGTTCTGTTTTACAACCTGGAGCTGGATTGCAGTGCAGTGGGGTGCATTTTTATTTTTCTGAATGCAAAAAAATACAAGATGGTCTGTAATGTACACAGATAAAGAATTCCAGAGAAGTGATAACATGTAGGGTACCATAATTACTTAATCAGTGATGATTGATTACTCATGTTTGTGTTCTTGAACTAAGGAAAAAATAACATGCTGCTGTGGTACTGTTACCATCTGTTGAAATAATGCACCTACATTTCATCTTTATACCTCTTCATGTGTACCCTCTTTGCACTGTCTGTCAGGTACAGCCATGTCTTGTTTCATCTGGTCATAAAACACAGAAGTCCCGTTTAAATTGAATGCAACCACAGTTCACATTAAGGATTCTAATGGGCTACTGAGTCTGTGGCTATCTGTGGGTATTTTTTTCTTCGTTAATTTTGATGCTGTGGGCAGGAGCTTTTTGCTAGCTATTGCTTCTCCTGTTCCCTCTGAAACACAAAGGCATGCCCCAAACAACAAGAAGTATTATTGCCTCTTTTGTCTCGAGCCTTTCTGCGAAGAAACCTTTTTGTATTTGTTTGCCAAGGAGATTCTTCCACACAGTATTATCCTGAAATTCTTCTCATGTTTTCAAGTCCTTAACACTAACAACAGGGATATCTCAAAGCATTTTCATCCAGAAAAGTGGTGGCATGTAATTTTATAGTAGGTCACATAACAGTTGGGATTCTGGATTCAGCTATCAAAAAATAATTATTTCCAGGAATAGGGCAAATGCACTTAAAGAGTTTCTTTTACTTGTGAAATATATTGAATTCAGGTTTTCCCAGGTAATATACCTGCATTCCAGATACCACTGAGACAGATGGGATGTAGGACTTTTCCTGGTTTGTGTCTACATGATAACAAATGCAGTGACACACACACCCCTCCTGCTTCCCTGTCCCTCCATTTTGAGCATGCAAAGCTTGCATTTGTATTTGCAAACTAGTGTCTCCTCATGAGATCCCAGCTCTTGGAAATTGGAACACAGCTGTTGCCAAAGTCCAGGAAAGATTATATTGAGAAAAAATATTTTTCCCTTTCCACGGCTAAGCAGGAAATTGACATTTTTGCTTTGTAGGGAGACTACCACATAATTAAACAGATGTGCTTATGCACAATCAGATTTGGGGGAGGCAAAGAAGAGGAGCATATGATACCTCCTGCACTTTGCTAAATGACTTCTCTTTGGCAAGTGGATGTACTAATTGCTCCAAACTCAGGCAAACTAGCTGAAGTTTCTGGAGGAGGCGTGTTTCAGGCTTGTCTAGTGTGTCTTTAGTGAAGGGCAGCGGGCTCTCTGAGCCACACACGGGATCTCGAGTGTAATAATGGGCTCTCCCTGGGTGTGCCGTGCTCCCATGGCCCAGCCGCGTCCCTGCCGGCGGGAGCTCCAAATCCTGCTTTCCCCGCCTGCCTGGTCTCCCACTGCCGGGGAGGCGGGAGCTCGCCGCACACAAGGCAAAGAGACTATCAGAGTCGAGATCTGCTGTGTGGATAATAGAGGAGAATTTTTGCCCTAAATTTTTAAACACAACACCCCTCATAAAAACAACAACAGTTCATAACTGGGATTAATGTTTGCAATTTTCAGTCACTTAGACATGGGGTGTCCAATAGATGGGTTTTGGTAGAGTGGAATATGGCTCTCTGTGGGATTGCAGAATTTTCCTCCTTTTCTTATCTCTCTCCTCCCATCCTTCGCCTGCTTGTCTTGTCAATGTTATGTTCCTGAAGCATTTCCACTTTGTATTTTTTTGCAACTTAGCCAAATAGGTATTTGTCCCTGGTCCCTCATGTTTGGGAAGCCTTAATTACTTTGGAAACTGTGTTTTGTTTTGACTGTTTCCAGTACATATAGTTGCCTTTTTAAGGCCTAAACTGTTCAAAGCATTTCCTCATGTTCCTATCCTGCCCTGTCTCATTCTTCTCTGCAATGCTTGTTTGTGTTTTTTTCTATTATTTCTTCATTATCTCCAGAGAATCTCATTTTGCACCAGGGCACAGGAGTCAGGGACACTGAGAACTGGGGCAGTTCAGTCCTTATGCTCTGTTTTATTTTGTCTCCTTCATAGTTCGGCATTTTTACTTTTTAATCAAAAATGTCATTGCAGCGAGAGTTACAGCTGCAATTCTAAAACACCTTTTGACTGCTTCATATGCAACTGTTCATCCAGCTTCATACTGATTATGCATTTTTCACTTAGTGAAAAGAAATAAAAAATGGGCATGACTGACGTGCTTGCTCTCAGTAGACTAGAAATAAAAGACCCCCCCAAATATCTGTCTTCAATGTAACAATTGGCATATTACTTCACCTGCTCAGAAGCAGAGCTGAAAATCAGAATTCAGGCTGCCACCCCATATTTAACTTGTCCTGTTGTTTCTAGGTACTGCAGGGTCTCCAATAAGCCTGTGGTGTTCTGCTGTAAGTGCTGCAATAAATGGACACAACAGGATGACAAAAGGACTGACTGTCAGGCTTAACTCTTAATTTCCTTGCTTTTGTGCTTTAAAGTCAGAGCCCATTACCTGTGACCAGCCGACATTTTTGGCTGCATCTATTGTTACTGCTTTACAGCATTTTGAAATGATTTTATGGGAAGGATGAGGAACTAGATGGAATGAAGTGGTTGAGCATATTTTTTTAACACTCTTTGGCCTTGGACAGTCTGGAATTCCTGCCATCAGCCCTAAATCATTTTGTATTCACATCTGGAAATTGCATCTTTGAGTGTCACCGGGTCGTTTTCCTTTAATCTTGAGAATGGCACTACATTAAAAATTCCTCAGTCTTACTGTAAGATCCTTTTCTTGCCAAATGTCCCATGAACTATTATTTGTGTGCGTGCACAGTTTAGGGAGAGCGAAGGAGGATGAGAGAGAGGATTCTCAGGATGGTCTGCAGTCATGCTGTATTTCACATTCGTTTCACTGAGGCTGTTTTCACGTGCCCTTTCATGGGTGGCTCTGGAGGGTATGGTTCAGTAGATGTTCACTTTGTTGTAAATGATGTCTGTCTTTTGGGAACAGGTTCATCCTAAAGTGCGTTAGTCCAAGGAGGTTTAAAGACAGATTAACTTAATAAAGTGGAGTGAAGGGTCTGGATGTGCTGGGAGCAAATCATGGGATGTGACATCCCTGCCCTCTGGGTCACTGGCCCAAATCTGGCCCCGATTACTAAGGGGAAAATTCATCACTAATCAGTGGCTGCCCTGTTGTCTGAGAAGTAGCATTCACAGACATTTTCTAGTTATCTGTGGATCCAGTGTACTGTGTAGAAAACTTAAGACGTATTGGATTGGTCCCTTGCTCTTAGGTCAATGCTTGTGAAGGATCTGAGCCAGTACAGGCAGCACAGTAGCATCTTTCTGAAAGTGGTCAACTCATTTTGAGGGGTAGTAGGAAAGAGGGTGAAACTGGTGCTTGCTGCTTAATTTGGTGATCCATTGTACAGGAAAGGAGAATTTAACACTCCAAAGTCCAAGCTGTGTTACCACACATAAAGCACTGCATTCACCCGAGGAAAAATACCTGTGGGTTTTGGTGACCAAAGGGCAGGCTGTGCCAGCCCCTCCTGTTTCCTCATCAGTCTCTGAGCTCTCTAGCAGAGAGTGACTCTGACCAGACTAGGATGTGCCATACCATGTGGGGGAAATAGGTTTTACTGCAGGAGCATTTGAAGCAGAGCAACAGTCTAGGAAGCACAGTTAGAATAAGACTTTTATGGCAAATGCACTTCTCATTTTTGCAATGCATAAACCATGAGCCATGTGTAAGCAGACACCAGAACCACTGACCTGGTCTGCAGTTTCACTGGGGTGGGTCAGCCCACACCCTACCTGGAGAGAGTGTGTTGCCCTTCTTGTGGCACATGTAAAGAATACTGGTGTGAAACAGCTGGGGAGAACTACTCTCTTTCATAATGATGCTGTTTCTGGCTAGTTTAAAAAAGGAGGGGTTGAGAATACTCTTTTTTCCGGACCATCATTTTACAAGATATGTTGGGAGAATTGTTTTTGCATCCTTCCTTCACACAGAAATGCCTGTCCTGTGACTAAGTTGTTTCTTTTGTTTTTGTTGCAGAATCATACGATGACCCAGCACAGCAGTTAGTGCAAGGCCCGTCTCTTCCAGAGAATTCTTTGTGGCACAAAAAGGGAACACATTTTACTCTTTGCACGAAACTTTCATTGTTAATGTATATTATTCAGAATCATTGTATTGTACCATAAAACTTGTATTATCGAAACTGTTGGATGTTCATGTGTTTGAACTTTTGAGCACCGGATAGACTTCCTGTATATAAAGTGTTGCACATGTATTATGTTGTCTGATACTAAAATGGTCTTATAAAGACAAGTGGACTTGGGCCCTATTCAAGAAAGATACAAATAATAATAATACTGTGTGAGGGAAAACAAAATAGCTTAAGAAAAAATGTCATTTTCAAGGAGGAGGGAGAAGGTAATAGCTATGTTCCATTACAGCTCTGTTTGGCCTCCCTTTCGTTTAAACGTCAGTCTAGAAATCTCTCTTTTGGTATACAAACGGATGAATCTAAGACTATTTTTTATTGCTGAAGATTCTTGCAAAAAATATGAAGAGACTCTTTCTCACAGAGCAGGAACCCACAGTTGAATAAGGCCCGTATATATATTTGTAAGCCTTGCGATATGACAGATAGCATTACCATATATGCAATAGTTGTTATGTAGTTTGTCAAAGAATTTTTTTTCCTGGATACCATTTGAAGCTTTGAGTGTTCAAGACTTTCCTTAATGATTTCACACGGCCAAATTCTTGAATCAGTTGAACTAACCTGTATGTTACTGTTATTAATGTTTACTCTGCGGTCTGAACCTGGAGATTACTGGAATTGTTTTCCAAAAGGAAATAAATTCAGTTTACCATTATGTGTGAGCGTGCTTTGTGTCTTGTCTTTTTCCTCAGAAAGTAGCATTATTATTACTGCTGCTTTATTACCTAAAGAACCACCAAGGTCTGGAATCCCATTGTATCAGGATCTGTACACTGCTCAGTAGGAATAGGTTGCTTTTCTCAAAGGTAGGCATTTAAATAAATGTAATAGTGGAAACAGATCTGCTGGCCCACTCCAAAGCAATGCATGCTTGAGAGAGATATTCACTGTTCTGGGTTTATTTGTTTCTTTTATTTGTCTGTCTCAGCAATTTCATACTTACACACTTGACACGGTTGCCAGAGGAGTCACCACGCATCTTCTGTGTTTAATTATTGGTAAATTTAAGTGCAATATCACTCAGTCAGCTAGGTCTGGTACTGACGAGAGGGAGCCACCACAGCTCTGCCAGCAGTGCCGTTCAGCTGACACCGCTCACTCTCTCCTCTGGCATGGGTAGCAGAATTGGAGGTGGTGCACACCGCGGGCTGATGCTCACTGGCACCACGCCCCGGGGGGAGCTCTCACAATGCCTCGCAGCTTTGCTCAGGTCTGAATTGGCTCCTGACTGCCTGCAGTTTCAAGGAGAAGGAAAAAGGGGATAAAAACTCTCCTTGCCTACCACTGTCCCCCACTACTCCAGCTCACCTACAAAAGAAGACCAAAAAAACATTCCCCAGCTATTCTAGTATCTTATCCTATTGCTGGAATTCTGGTTTTATCCCATGAAAACCAGTGCTGCTGAAATACTGCCTTTAAAGAGCCACACATCACAACAAGTCCAAATGCCTAGAACTGATTGCCTAGTGCTGTCAGGGTAGATATAAAGTGTGATTTCCAGTTTGCTGAATGTAACAATTTGAATCCTTACAGATGGAGGACAGAGAGAAAAGAAGTAAAGTCAGAAAGTGCCTGGCTATCAGATATTCCAAGAAAAAATATGTCATATGTAAAACTCCAGCTTTGAAAATATTGTGCAGATTTTGCTAAATACAAGAAAGAAATTCCTGGGTTTTGTATGAATATCTCATTTGTGCTGACAAAAGGATAAATGCTTGCATGAATACACCAGGCTTGTAAAATGCCAGTTCTATTTATAAGTCAGAAACCATTCCCATTCTTATTCTCATTAATATATTACTCATCTCAGCCAAATTGAATGTGATGATATGTTCTTTATTTTTGACAGATACCTTAAAGGATATAAGGCATTTCAGCCTTCATGTGTGAAAGTGTGACATATTGGTTAAGACTGAAAATAACATGTTTGTAGTAGAGTTCAAGTATATAAGAAATATTACACCCTACTGTTTTTGTAAATGCCAGAGTGCCACTGAGTTGAGACAGATGGTAGCAAGGAAAGATGCAATCTTATAATCAAAAGCTAAAATATGTCAAAAATATGTTAGCAAGCAAAACATAGTCTATTACTAGCGTCTCATGTCATGACAGCTTGCAAAACATGCAAAGATGTTGAATTTCTAGATATGTAAATAAAGGAACAGTAAACACAGCAACAGCAAATGTGATGAAGCCGCCATGCATCAATTGTCCCTGGAGGTTGGCACAGGGGAATAGAGGGGTCTTGTGGCCACGGGCAGTCCCAGGTGGCTTCTGAGAGCTGGCTGCTGGTATCAAGTGCTGGAATCCTCTTACCTTTTGTAAAGCAACAGGTTTCTCAGTGATACCTAAATAGCTGTTTAAATAGATTATGGAAGACATCCGAACTTCCCAATGAGAACTGAGTATTGCTTGGGGAATTACCACAGCATTTAGAAAAATCAACAGGAGAGGCAGATCATCTTGCCTTTTGGAAGAAGCGACATGGCTCTGTGTGCGTGTGTGCATTTCAGCTGTGGTGTGCCTTTCTCTGCCTTGGGTTAGCAAAAGCTGAGAGAAGCCCCTCCTCATGCCCTTACCCTAATGTAAAAGGATAAATCTGTTTGAGGGTTATGTGGATTGATTGATGGACAAGGTATCCTTTTACCTCTGAGACCAGCTATATTCCCAAAATTTCAAGTGGACATGAGTTTTGCTCTAAGTGATAGTTTAACAAAGCAATTAGTCCTTCTGCTTGTTTGCCAGAGCTATGTTTAGGAAATGTCAAAGACCTAAAGCAGATATAAATACAGAATTTGTACTGCAGAAGTGAAGCGACCTATGCAGACAATATCTGAGCACTGGATTTACGAGGAAATGCACTGATTCTTTATCTGAACAAAAGATGGTCCAGGAATAAGCATGTATTAGGCCTTTATGACATTCAGCTACCCAAACCTAGAATTTCTACCTTCACACATGAGTTTGTAGCCAGTTGCCTGTTAGTCTTTCCAATCCATTTTAAGTGGTTCAGTCCACATGGAGGTTATCAGAATTTCTTTGGTTCACTCCAAGCCCAGTGGTCTCACTGCTTTCCCTGATTTACAAGTCACTTTACAAACCCCGTAAAAAGTGTTTCAAAAGGTCTGCTTAGGACATATTAGCAGTTATCCCTTCTTTCTTGATAGCAGGGGAAAACTGAAGTCCTTTCCATTCTCTGTGGCTGGACTTTATTAGTAATTCTGGCATGACCACTCACTTTGTTTCATTACCACTGTCCTCAACAACAGAAAAAGGGAGACGTCCCTTCCTTACCAACATATGGCATTTTCTATTTATAACAAGATTAACAATTCATTCACACCTTGATTGAATCCCACTTTATTGAGATGTCACAACAGATTCTCACAGCCTGCAAAGGGAAAGACTTACAAATGTTAATATTGTGACAACCAGGACACATAAAAGTAAATGAATTATAATTGGTGACAATTAAAAATAGCTCAGTGTGAAAACAGAATATTGTGCTGCTGTAGCAGCCCTGCCTAGGATGAGGCAATGTGAAGTACTTCGTAGAACAGGACTGTCCATGAACTTAGAAATGTTAGCTTGATTCCTGCTTAATCTGTTCAGTCATACACTGATGCTCGATTAATGCTCGCACGCCCTTTACCTCTTAGTGGGCAATGTGCCATTCTCTTTAAAGTATTTGCTTCACTGCTCTATAGCAGCACAAAAATAAACAAGTTTAGGCCTATTCTAGCAATTCCATTTAATAGGTTCACTTTCCCTCCCCGTGACACTTCCCTTATTGGTATGCAGAAGATTTCTTTAATTATTATTATTGTTGTTGCTGTTGTTATTAGTCATAGTGAACTGTGAATGCTACAGCAATGGCATCCCCCAGGAGCTGGACAGTCCCTGGCCACCAACTCTTGTGTGCAGATCTTCTTCTGTGTGTGGCACACAAAAGCCTGACAAGGTCTCACTCATGTTTCAAAGCTCGTTCTCTTTTCAGAGCTATTTGTTATTGTCTCCACCATCACAAGTTTAAAAAAGGAAAGTTAATTAAATATGGAACAAGACTGAGCAACATCTTTTAAACCATCATGTCATTAGAATTGGATCCCTCTGAGAGCTGCTTAAAAGGGTTTTGAGAACAATGACTGTTCAACCAGATATTTATGGGCATAGTTATGTAAACACACTCTTTATTGTCTATGTATATTTAATATAATTATCAGTTTTGTACTTGGACTCTCAGGAGACCCAACAAATCACAGTGTTGCTTTGAAAATGTCAGCAGAAAAGACAATTATGTTGCGAGCAAATATTCATAAATTATATTAAAAAGTCCTGTGAACATGTACCCTGTGTTGCAGAACTGCTTTTGCACTAGCAGAATCATCACTGCCTTTCTCTGATTTAAACCCTTCTTGCCAGCTGCAAAGAAGTTGTTTTAGAAAAAACCTTTAACGCTATGGAGGCTTCTGTCTCTGACTATGGGACAGTGTAAATTGTAGACAAATTCAGAGGGCTTATTCATTTTGTAAGTAATATGCTGTGATAGTTTTAGAGATTTCTAAATAAGGTTTCCTGAAATGGTAGGTAAAAACTGTTTGCGCAAGAGTGCCTAGGTCACTTACTTTTACTTCCCTTCCGAGGTTATTCCTGACAACTTGCCATGTTTTGCTCATTATGTATTAGGAAAAAAAAAAAAGAGTGGAGAACTGGGACAGTGTTCAGTAAATTAAATGTGCCACACATGCTAAACCAATACGTGTGCTGGAGTTTGATAAACACCTAGTAAGTGCCTGCAAATCATCTCTACTGCAAGATATACAATCAGGATATCAACATCTTAATTAGCAGCTAATGACATTTGAATGGGAAGGTTAACGTTAAGCACACAAATGCAGTTTAGTAAAGGGTAAAATGAAATACATTGAGATATTTCATTCTCTATCTATTTTCAAGTATAAAACAGATGGCTTTTGTAGTAAGCAATCATCTATGTGAGTGCTTAATATCCCAATGCTTAGATGTGTTTTGGAATAAAAACTCCAAGAGTGAAATGTCTTTTCTGGTTCATCCAGTCCATGTGTAGGACAAAGAGATGATAGAATTCTGCTTTTTTTGCAGGAAAAGGCATTTCCTCTGTGCCATTATTTTTCTTAGAAGCACACAGCTATATTTTATGCAGGGTCAGGATGGTTTTTAGGCTGGTCTGTGATGCTTCTCTTATTTATTATCTTCTAAGCATAAATTTTCATGTGCAGACTTCTCTGGGATGATGTAAAGCAAAGCACATTCACGGTTGTTTCTGCTGTAGATGTCATACTTGTTTGGGCAGTGATCCTTCTGGATGCCCAAATCAGAACAAATAAGAATCACTGAGCTATTGGGAAAGAATCTGCTGCTACAGAAATGGTGCTGTTGACTTTGCCAGCAGCATGGCTTCCTGCTGAGCATCCTACCAAACCATTACTTTTGCATGGACCTCGGGGAGCAATGTAGAGTGCTTGCTTTAAGATTTAAAATGTAAAGTAGTTCCAAGATGCTTATCATTGAAAGTCTTATGGCCATACAGGCCAGTGTGTTGGCTGTGTCCAACAAGTGAGCACTGGAATACTACATGTCTCCAATCTAATGATGTCTTCCTTTTAGGTCTGCTTGTTAAATTTTTGTGTCCATTCTAGACTCTTGTTCTCAGGCAACCTTCATCCTCGTTTGTGGGACCAATGATACATTTGTTTATAAGAGTGGTTAGAAGTTCAGTAACAAATTATGCTGCTTTGTTTGCCAAGTCACTTTGGCAAGATCAAATCATGTTGCCTCAAGATACAGCAACACCTCCACAAGGTGAATTATGTCCTTCTGCTTAAATAATGGGCAGAGGATAAGTGGAAACAAGGCTGTCTTTGCAGACAATGAGACCAGAGATCAGCAACTGAGAGTCAAAAGGCACATTGAGATTTTTAGTTCAGGGCAGTGCCTACCTTTCAGTGTCTTTCTTTTTTTCTTTTTTTTTTCAGAAAACAATGATTAGATGTTTCCTTTTTTCTTGACTGCCATCATTTCCCACATTACTCCCCATGCTTTAATTGTTTAATGATTGATGCAGGATTATTTTGATTTTCTTAATTACATTTGTGAACCCATATTTGATTTGGTGACTAGGTCATCATTCCTCATGAATTTAAGATTCATGTTGATTCATTCATCCTTTGACATATTTTATTTCCAAACACCTTTGTTCTTTTGGCTTAATTCAATATCATTAGTTTTCTGGCATAAAATGAAAGACTATGGTTTTGATTAGATGTTAGCTGCTTGATGGGTTATTTGTAAATGTTTAACCTTATTCACAGCTTTTCCTAATCAATATCTGGCTTTTTTTTACTTCTGCTTTCCTTCTCATAGTAGTATCTGCCCACAAAACCATTTCCAGTGTCTTTCAGACATTTTCTTCTCACTGCAGACTCTGTCTCCTTCAGAAGCTCTTACTTCTCTTGCAACATATGGATGATCAGATGGAGTTTTAGAGCTCCTCTCAACACTGCCTTGTTATTACGGTATGTGTTGCTTTGGTATTCATAGTCTGTGAAATCAGAAGAAGAATGAATCGCTCACTTTCATATTTGACAGCTTATGTTGTTTGAGGAGAAAGTCTGAATTTACTTTTGACTTACCATCAACTAAACCAATCAGTCTTTTACCCAATTTCTGTCTGACATTTAAATCCTAGGAGTCTCTCTTCTCTCAATTATAACATGTTTTCAGAATCTTTCAACACTTTCTTAATTGCTAAAATTTGCAAACAAGAGAAACACCCATGCCTAGCTGTCCGCCAGCAGTTCCCTTGGTTGGGCTTTTTCAATCTGTTGTCTTCCAGTGTTTCCCTCCTCAGATTTTCAAGGGGAATGAGAAGATTAAAGGGTTATCCAGAGGTTACTTTCAACTGTTTGTTCATTAGATTCCTAGCTCACTTGGTTGTTCAAAGGAGTTCCAGAACATATGAATGATGTTGTTAAATTACACAAATTTTTCATACACATAGTTTCTCTGGGCTGATTCCTGTCAGGCTGAGAAAGGCGGGTGCCAATTTGAAAACCTTGAAGGCCTTTGCTGAGGGAGATACCACTAATTATCATCCTTTTCTGAATTTCCTTTTCTCATTTGCTTGCCTTGAACGTAGGGATGGAGCAGAGCTTCAGAAGCCTGACAAATATCAATCAGCCTGCTCAGCATTACGGCTCCATGACTCTTTGCTTACTTCACTTGTTAGGTGCCACTAGATCTTTCTGCAGTATTTGAAGTTACTAAGCAAGGGCTTTTCGTAAAGATCAGAAATGCTGATCCTATTCTGTCTGTGGCAACACATCCTTGAATTTTTCTCAGAATGAGACACACAGTGTCTTGGGTTTGGTACTGTATTCCTACACTACTTGAGTTGGTATGAGTTGGCCTCAAAATTTATCCAAGCAACATATTCTTTGTAGGCTTTTTGTGAGCTATGTTATAATTTTTCTCAGTGTAAGTCATTAGCTGATGGCATGCATTTCTTCTGCAGTATGGGTAAAACACTACATGAAAAAAATGACATGATTTTGCATTATTATTTTTTCTATGGTCCTAGTCCTGCGGCCCTGAGCAACCTGATCTAGTGGGTGGCATCCCTACCCGTGTCAGGGGGATTGAAACCAAATGATCCTTAAGGTCCCGAGCAGCCCAAGTCTTTCTGTGATTCTATGATTCTGATTCTTCCTCTTTCAAGGACATGCCTACCAGCTGAACACTTGTGATGGAGGCACATTGTGTTAAGCCAACCACAAGAAGCTCCTTGGGGATTGGAGAATAGGAGATTTGCTACAAATATGGCAGTGACACCTGGGAAGAACTCTACTCTTCTCTGAGCCAGCGCTGGCAGCACCACTGGCCAGCAGTAGATGACAGGGAAAAAGTGCAAGACTAGGGCAATGGAGTAGTGACTTGTCTTTGATGTCGTTTCCTGGCCTCAAGTGACTGCTGCCCCAGGACTTCCATAGCCTAAAGTGAGTCTTGAAATTTGACAGCTTTGGCTGGCTTTTTCCTTTATTTGTCTAATTAGCTTTTTGAGCCTGTATAAATGTCCAACACACAAAAAATACTGGTACAGGGAGTTTGATTTCTTAACTATGCATTGCATGAGAAAATGCTTCGTTTTCTTTGAGTCTGTTTCATTTAATCCTGTGACAGAAAATAATCAACCTGCTTCTTACCTTTTCAAATTCTCCCTGTGACTTAGGCTCACTCTACAGACCTTTGCCACAACATTTTCTTTTCACTCTGTGGTCTTCCTCACTTCTCCTCTGAGCAATACAGGCCATCCTTCCTACCAAAATCCCCTGTCCCACCTGTGTGACACAGGAGAAAATGTGGCAGATCTTGCTTTGGCTCAGAAGGAGATGGTACATCCTCAAGGCATGACACAGCACAATCCCATGCAGAGACACTACACAGGTCCCCAAAGCCATACAGCCAGGTTAACACTGCCTCTTGCAAAGGCTAATTAACTCACGACTAATTAATAGCATCATAGCACACTGACACAGCCATCCAGAGCTTGCTCTCTGTCTGCTTGCTTGGGGATCCCCTCACGGTGTGGGTCTCAGCACAGGTACATCCTCGGGACACTGCCTGCATGTAGCCCAGAAACTGGGGGGCGACACTGCACTGAGTGGATAATGGTTATCCACTCATTTAGAGTACTTCTAGCTCTGAGCAAGTCTCCTGAAGTTATTGAAGTTACAGTGGTATCTCACCAGTGAAATAACAGGAGAAAAATCAGGTACATCATTGTGTGTGCATGCATGTGTATACAAATGTACGGATTGCAAACAGCAGTAATATTAAAGTCACAAATTCAATAAATCAGAAGATTTCTTTGCAAATGACTGTGCACAGGATAAAGACCTCTCACTTACATACACCCATGTTTCCTCAGGACCTCAGTGGGTATGTAAGGGGGACATCAACCATAGTGTGAGCAGTAGCATAACATTTTTCTTTACCCTGGGTGCTCAGCTGGAATCTCCAGGTACTGTTTGCTGCACACTGTTCACACCTGCCACAATGGACAGGAATATTAACTTCCCCCAGACCTGTTTTTGGTGCTGCTGCCCACAGGATCAGTGCAGCACACAGTTGGCACAAACAAATGACATCTACACCCTGGGAGCTGAGGAAGGCAGCCTTAGCTGGTGCCACAGGAAGGCATTTTCAACTCCCTTTTGACTTGTGAACAACTGAATCTTTTTCATCAACAGAACAGACCACATAAAGTGAATTTCAACTCATTGAAAATTCTTTTTTCTGTTTCATTTTTGTGTATCACTAGAATCCATCCCTTGGCCCAACCAAGCCCAGTCTCCCTACTTGCTCATTCCCTACTGTTTATCCTTGACAGCTACAGCCTAGGACCAGTTTCCACATTCCAGAACCCCTGTGTCTTTCCTAAGTACCTTTTCTTTCTCCCAGTCATTCCCAGGGTGATTTGAAAGCAATGGCAGAATGTGCTCTTCAAGCTGTAACCAATATTTCTATTTCTTATCCGAAGCATTCCTCCCAGTATGAACATCCTTCTGGCCTTATTTTCATGCCCAAAGAACAGGCACACATTGAAGTAATTTGCCATTATGAGGCAGATATGTTTGCTCCTTGCAGTGGTTTGGGGTGCTGCAGGTGAACTTTGGGAACAACTGACACCTGGGTGCAGCCCAGTGCACCCCCAGGATGCTACATCCTGCATGTTATATATTTAAACAATTTGAAGTTAATTAAGAGTATTGGCTTGGAACTAAATCCAGAATCTCACACATCTGTGTTCCCTTCTCAGAAAAGAGGCAGTTTAAAGAGTGCCTGAAGCTAAACATTATTTTTTACCTTGCTGAAAAGTTGGGTTTTTTTCTTCTCTTTTAACCTACATTGCTAGATGCCTACGAACAGCTTTTTAAAATGCAGGGTGATTTTTTAACTGATAATGAAAATTATTATTTCGTATGCAATTTAACTTCATCCTAACATCAGACTGCATAATTTAAAGTGAGTTTTCTTCATATACATAACATCATAACATTGCAAGACTCGGAGTCTCTAGCGTATTTAAATGCCTGTTGGTGAGGGTTTGCTTTAGATCCAAATCTCCAGCGTCCCAAACATGCTACTTGAGCCTCATGATAGCTAAAACTAGTTTCAATGGAATCTTCTCCAGCAGGCAGGTTAGGTTTTGCTTACCCTGTTTTAAATCACATATGCTATGATTTTTATGTCTGCTATGAAAATGGCTTTGATCACACCTCTTCATGCCACTTTCACCTAAGCACTTTCAGATGTTGTGAGCCCCAAATGATTTGTTCAAAGGTCTTAAAGAAAAGGGGGAAAATTGCAACATCGGATTTTCAGGCATTCAATTGTCAGCTCTGATTTTCAATTTACACTTTACATCATATTCATTATGGACCACTTTATTTTTACTTACAAAACTACGTGCTTTGTTCCAAAACAATAAAATATATGGAGATTATTTTTCTTTTCTTAGCTTATAGAGGCACAAGTGATAAAGCACAGCACTAATAGCACCTTGGTGAAAGAGCAACATGCTAAAAGGTTCAACACAAACAAAAGGTGGTAGTTCTTCACCCTATATATGTCTACACTGTACAGCTCCTTATCACAGGACAGAGCAGAAGCTGAAAGTCTACATAGGCTAAAAAATATATCATTAGGAAAATTCACAGAACAAAATGATCAAGTATTAAATATGAGAGTATCAACTTGCTAAGGAAGGCCATGAGATGGTGAAAGCCATCAGTCACATGTGGGACAGAGGGATGCATGAACCCTTCATCTAGGCAGACTACTGTTGTTCTCACATCCTCCTGATCCTAGGAAAAGAAAAGTGTAGTTTCTAGTCTGATCTCTATGATTTTGAGTTGGAATAGTCAATTGAATTAACAGATGAAAACTAAAATAAATAAAATATCAAGGATATGGTTGCCTATATGAAAGCAAGACAGCAGCAGCAGCTACATGAAGATGTAAGGATCTGAACAGCAAAAGCAAACCCTACAAAGTGCTTTTAATGTGGAGGAGCAAAGAATGAGCTGTGCGCCCCTGATGGTGACACAGAGATGGTAAGCAAGCAGGAAGCTGATAATGGTGAACTTGTAGGTGAGCAGGAGAAGTAAATGTGATTGAATTAACAGAGCTGTAAGCTGCATAAAAATAAACCAAAACAAACATAGCACAGTGCAAACATCAACAGGGAAGACTTAATTCAGGCTTCCCTATTTCCTCAAGTGGAAAAAACATTGCTGTAGGCCTGCATTTTGTCAGCACCCACACAATGGAGCTGAAGGAAATAACATTTGCTGGAGGCATGAGGGAGTTGGATGCGTTGGGAGACTGGAGGTAAAGAAGATGTGCAAAATGTCCCTTCTCTGACCCATCTGTCCCACGTGTCATGCTAAAATTCCTCTCCCACCACATCACGCTACGAGCATCTATGGCTGCAGCAGTAGTGGAGGCTGAAATGGGCTTCTCAGAGCAAACGCCGTTTCATCTTTCACTTTTTGCAGAGAATCTTTAGTATAGATTCATGCTGGGTCTCACCTATACTTTAGAAACCAATGTTCACAGCATCTCTGTAGAACACTGATCACTTAGCAGATCTCTGCAATGCTGCAAGCTGCTTTGGAATTTGGAACAATAAATAATTACAATTAACTAACACTGTATAAACATCTGTATAAACAGATCCATGTCATTCATCACAGATGGATCAGGATATATGCCATTTCAGGTTATCTTTCCTCAAAGGCTGAACTAGAAATAAGAAAATCACTTTTTTTGTGTTGTATTAAAGACCCCACAGAGACTCCTCATCCTGCCATGTAATGTGTGGCATTGATAAACACAGGGCAGAGAGAAAGTAGAAAAAAACAGGAGGTTAGGATTCTCTGCAGTGTTCAGATTTTGGTAGCAAAATATCCATAATACCTAGGGAATGTTCAGGGTTGGTTGATGAATACACAAGGCAGGTCTTTCAGATATGGTTGTTGTTCTGTATTAAAGCATGATGACATCAGGAAAACAGCTGCATGTGCAGGTTTCATACCACCTTTAGTGGCTTGGACATGGCAGAGCTTCTTCTACTGCAGGATCCAGGTCTGGGGTGAGTGAGGGGCACTTGTGCATCGGGTACAGCAAAGTGGCACCCTGCAAAAAGAGGCTGTGTCAAACCAAAGGTAGTCCTTCCCTTATGGAAATTTGGCAGGCCCATGCGTGGACAAGGGACTCCTCTTCAGGCTGAGGTGGAAGTGAAGGTCAGTACATGTGAAGTGCCCACTGAAGAGAAAAGATGTACACTTCCTTTTTCTGTGGCCCATTTAGCAAAACAGCATATGGAACAGGATATTTATATCCAGGAGGCATGATATGAAACCCCAAAAACCATTAAGAATCACCTTTGGTGAGCTCACTTGCTTTCCTTAAGTTTGTAGTGCTGTTTTTATCTCTTCAGCTACTGATGTTAACTAGTCCCTGTCGTCAAGCACCTTGAATCCTTCAAGATTTGGTGTATGGTGTGTTTTGGTGTATGCTAAAATTCAACCATCTGCGGAATCCGCTTTTGTCTAAAACATTTACACATAATGATAATAGCCAATGTTCACTGCCAGCTGTAAACACAGTAGGATTTTGTGAAGTGGGACAACTAGAAGACTACTTCATGATGGTCAGTCTAGGCTGAAGCATAATTAATTTCATGTGGAAAACCTTTTCCAGATTTTTAAGGCTGTAGCTGCAGAAAAGTAAAATAAAGTCAGATCCTGAGGATGACTGCCTTTTGTGCTTGTGTCACTATCCCACCAGCCACTGATAGGGAGATATTCCTAACAGCATGGAAGTGGGCATCCCTTGAGTGTGTGAAGCCGGGCATCTGTTTCCTCAGGTGCCAGTCAGGTGGTGTCACCTGTGCACCATTATTTTTTTGGCTCCAGCTTCCACCTCTGTGCACCACAGCGAGGCAGGGGCTTCATGCCCTCCAAGGGTGGTGGAAGCCGCTTTTGTGACTCTCCATCAGCATGATGGAATGGTTCACGGGCTGGCCCCAAAGGCACATTTGGGAAGCAGGTGAGGAGCTGCTTGTGTTTGTCACTATTTCTGTCATAGGCAGACTCCTTTGCAAAATTAATCACACAGGAGGGGAAAAGGAAAGTAATGGCTTACTGAATCTCCCACTATATATTAAAAATATAGAGCACAAGAGGGAACAGCTTGAATATTCCTCCCCCAGGTTACAGGTTTAAAACTAAAGCTCTCAGAGATGAAAAAAGTGAGATCTTGGCTCTTCCTGCCCTCCCTCATGCCAGTGGCTGCACAAGAAGTTGGAGAGGTGGTTTGGCCAGCAAGTGAGCATGTCACTTACATTAGACACTTCTCAGGCTGGGAATCAGCACAGATCCAGTCTGGAAGCAGCTCATATGAGTGCTTGGGCACCCAGGCCCGGCATGGAGGAGCACATGTGTGAGGATGCTGTGTCACATTGGCATTACAAGCCATAAGCTGACAGCATGGCTGGTGTCCCCAGCACAGAGCTGGCTCCCGTCCTTGAGTTTAGCAGCCTGCTAAACCTCACAGACCTCAGCTGGCATCCAGGTCTCCATGGCTGCTCCCTGAAGGAGAGCACAAGTTTCTGGCTGAATTTCTGTGCAGCTCAATTAATATTTCTAATTGCCATGGTCACTTTCCAAGGGGATTCAAGTAAACAAGCTGAACCCCAAAACAAACCCTGCTAGACTTCTTTCAAGCAGCAGTGCCTGCTCCACAGGACACAGAGGGTGAGAGGCAGAGTTCATCCAGTACAAATAGTCTTTCCTTAGTGTTGTTGACCTGGCTAGGGCTCCAGGAAAGAATGAGATCTAATGGCTCAAAAAATAACCTTTGAAAAGTCTCCTGGTATCTGTTAAGAAAGTACAGTAGTAGTCTGCTTCTCCAAAAATAAAATAGAAACCAAGAAAGGTGTATTTATTTTTTTTCTCCATTATTTCTCTCTGAAATCTTCTTTTTTTCTTTTATAGAGAATGAGACTATGAGACTTACCAGGAATGTGTCACTCAGCAGTATTTTCTAGTCTGTTGAATGTCCTGTTCCATCTAAGAAGGTGGGAACAGATCCCGTAGGGTCAATTTATACCATGCAACCAGAGGCACAGGTGAGCTTCTGGGTTGGCAGAACCAAATTCAGTCTTCAGGTAATGGCTGGGGCTGATCTCATCTTCTCTCTCTCAGTCTTGCACCCTTATTTTTTCTGTAAGAGGACTTGGATCACCAGGAGAGAGGGAGCTGTGGCATCCTTCAGCCAGAACCTCAGCTGAACTATGAGAAGACCAGAGCTTGTAGCCAAGCTGAGATTTACTGTATTCACAGCCCTAGACAGCCCACACTGTCCCCAAAACTGACCCATTTTTAACCAGTGTTCTTCTGTACATCTTGTCTACCCACTGTGATGGCAGTTTTGCTTTTTTTTTGGTATTAGCTGTATGTCAAAAGACTTGTTGTCATTTATATACATTTCAGGTCGTGGACCAATCTTTTTTTAAAGCAAGATGCCATATGTAGTCTCTCAGTATTGGAGGAATCCAACCTGAAGCAACATTAAAGGTGCCTCAGAAGTGATACCTATCTGTTTTAAAGATGGGAGGTACTGCAACACTGCAGCAAATGCTTCCCTTTCCAAGGCTCAGCAGCCTAATGATGGCCATGCTAAAATTCCTGTGCTGATGGCACCCTAAACACAGAAGGACATCAGCAAATACTTGCTTTTCCAATGAGTGGCACAGTAACATTTTCCCTTTCAAAATCTTCCCTCATTTCCTTGTCCCGAATTTCTGTTTGCAGAAAAGAACCTGAATTGATCAAGTATTTGGTCTGAGTATTCAAATCACTCTGGAAATCTCCAGCTACTGTGGTCAGTGAATGTTTCGCAAGCCATGTATGGAGGGGGAAGAATCAGCTGTTAGAGTGAAGGCCAGGGGCGAGAGGAAAGGAAGAGGACATAGGACTTCCTGCCTCCTCCTGTGTTTTCCAGCTGCAGGCTTCATTGTCTCCAGTCTCTTACTGCCCACAGCCTGTGCCTAAGCAGCTCACCTATTTTCTGCCTGCAAACAATGGAAACCAGTCAGAGAAAGAGCCATAATCCTCGACTGACATTTTTTGTCACCTCTGTAACTTCTCTCTAGCATGACAGGTTGCTAGAGAGGGACATCTGTCAGTGTGAAGAAAAAAAAAATGGTGAGGGTCTCTCACTCTGGGCTTTGTGCAATTTCCTGGCTGGAGTCCCAGGGAGGCTGCAGCTCTCATAGCCCAGCCGCAGCCACACCGTGTCTTGTCTCCCAGGTCGGATACACAGTCGACAGTGCTTCCTATGCTTCTTTTGTTCCACACTCATTTCCTGACCTGCAACGCTGTGCTCCGTGGGGACGTTGCACATATCAAAAATGCAGGGTGAAAGTTGTCTAGAAATGGAGACAGGTTGTTTTTGGCAGGAGGCCCTTGAGCCAGAAACATTTTACCAGAAGAAATATGGTCGATATTTATGGAAAGTAGGATTCGACTTTCAATGGGGCTTATGTTCATAAGTCACTTAAGGCCCTTCTAAAAATCCCACTAATAATTCTTAAATTAAACAAGTCAGCATTTCCATGCAAGCTGAAGAACGAAGCGCTGTGTCCCACTTGTGAATTTGAGCTAAGCAACTGAAGAGCCAAAGAAATCTTCAGAGGCTTGGTATGATCACATGGAGTGCTCGTACTTTTTTTATGTGCAGTATGTGACATGCATCACTCAAAAGAGCCATCACATTCCAGCAAGTACTGGAGAGACCTTGGCAAAATGTATTATCTGGTCTCTTGTACTCACGATGTAAGATTTAATGACTGCTGATTCGTAGTCAGGCTGGATTGCAATAATTTTCAGAAAACGTCTAGAATGATAAAGGGTTCTGCCATTAGAAATATATCTTCACAAGACTTGATCCCCATCCTGGATGGTTCTTGTTTTCAGCTGATGGTACAAAATAGCCCATTAGAGTAGACTAAATTTTCTTTGGGTATTTTGCAGGATGTTACATCAAGTCCAGAGAATCCCAAGCCAAGCTAGTTCAAGCGAATTACTAAAATAACCTTCCAGATCACCACAGAAATACTCCAGATAGAAAAACAGTCTAGATACTGACTGCCTGGGGAGAAGCTCTGTTGCAAAGGGCCTGGGGGTCCTGGTGGACTTTAGGCTAAGCATGAATCTGCAATGCACTGTGGATTCCACTGACAACAAGGCAGGCAGGCGACATCCTTGGCTGTGCTCACAGGAGCAGAGGTAGGGGGTCAGTGGAAGTGATTACTTGTTTTTTGTTGATTACTCCCCTTTACTTGGCACTTGTTGGACCACAACTGAAATACTGTGCTCAGTTTTGCCCCCAGCCCCAGTTCAAGAAAGATGTTGAACTGGAGTGAGATCAGTGGAGGCCACCAGGACAGCCAGGGCTGGAGCACTTCCTGTGGGACTGAGTTCAGCCTGGAGATGAGATAGTTTTGGGAGCATGTGATAGCTGCCTGCTAATGCCTTGGACAACTGCAACGATCCCATGACAGTCAAGAGCATTATCAGCTGCAATTGCATTATGAATTCCCCTGGAATCCCAGCCTGGAGTCACTCACCCAACTGTTAATTGGGTAAATTTCAGGAAAGCCATCACTGGTTGCTGGTAGACCACTTAACCACAGAACTGCTCCTCTCTCATTGAAAAGTATCAACAGATTGAGAAAGTGATGGAAATGAATTCTTGCAATGACTGCAGTCAGTAAAATGACTTCTTAGACTCCACAGAGCACAGGTCCCTCTACAGCATGAGTTAAGAGGGCAGGAAGAAAAGCTTTCAAGGTTTCCCTCAGCTTTCAGACCACCTCCAGTGGCAAACTTAGTGCTGATGTCCCACCAGCACATAAAGGAAGTGAACACGGAAGGTAACGTAACACTCTTCTGAAGAGCATCCAAAAAACTTCCTCCAGCTCTTCTAATGACCAACAGTGGTCAAACACTTAAAATACCTGCCAGATGTTTCAGACAATGAAGAGAATGGGATAAAGTAGGGAGCTGATGGACATAAATCAGTATTTGTAGCTGTATAAGAGTGCTCTCCAGTGGTAACAGTACTCTTTCCCTTGATGAGTGATTCAGACCATGTATTGCCAAGGAAGAAAGAGCCCAATGGTTGAACATGAATGGTTTTGGTAATCTTGGCAAGAATTGGAAGGATAAATAGGTCATGATTGTGGAACTACAGTCTAAAATAACAAAGATTTGAAGCTGTTTTACAAATGGCAGCAAAAGTATTCAGATGTGAAAAAGAAAGGAAATAATGAAGCTAAAAAATGTCTCTATTACTTTTGGAACTGCATCTGGAAAGACAGAAGAGGTTTCAAAAGAGAGAGATATCACAGTTCTAGGAGAAAAAATAAAAGCATTAAAAAAAAGGGAGGCTTTTCTGATAGTATTACTGGGTAGTTTCCACACAATGAGAACATAAAATCCCCAACATTGTCACAGTTTAGAGTTCAAATGACAGAAGAACAGTCAAAAAAAAAAAAGCATTGACCAAAAGGCATGTGACAGCAGTGGTAGTTGTTCTTAGCTGTGACTATTGGATACACAAAAAACGTAAGGCTTGTTTCAGGAGGCAGCTAAAAGAGAAGAGATGCCCATGAAATCTCAAGCCCATACCAGTGAGCAAGAAGAAGAAACAACAGAAAGATGGAGAAAAAGAAGGAGACGCTGAGGATGCGGCAAGTGGGACTTCAACTGCAGTGGTAAACAGCACTTTGAGAGAAGCAGAGGAAGGAAATGTGTAGTACCTGTGGAAAAGGAGGAAGGAACTAAGAAGCAAAGTGCTATAATTTCTGGGTTATTTTGAAGAAGAACAGGAAGAGGTACCTAGCTAAACCAGGAAGTATGTTTTCAGTGCAGCTGGCTATCACAACCCTGTGGAAACATGGGATAATCGCATATTTTTCTCTCAGTGTTGTTGCCTGTGAGTTAGGAACCTGCAGGACAAAGATAAAGACACAATTTGGACCAGGTGAAGTGAAAACTGAGCTAATCTGAGCAAACAGGTCAGCATCAGATTTAATCATGGGACATACCGCCACTTTCTAAGAGAAGAAAATACAATTTTAGGAAGGTTTCCATTGACGCATCAGGTGAGGCAGGTTTAGGCAGCGTTCCTGATATCAGAAACACTCTTATGGAGATTGTTTGCTAGAAAAGGACAAGGCTACAAAGTCTGAAGCTCTTACCTCAAACCTAGTGTAAATAGGGACATTTACATGCTACAGTGGATTACGCTAATAATCTACCCCAACGCTACAGGAAAGATAATTTCCCTTTTAAGGGGATAATTAATTTCCCTTTTAAAGTATAATTGACTTCTCCATATCCTAGATGACCGAAATTTCTATTAGACCCTTACTGAGCAGGTCAGTTTACTTATATGCTTGCCTTTCATGACATACCTCACGGTTCTGGTGATCTATAGCTACACTTCTTAATTTTTAATCACTTGCTAAATTACACACTATATTGGCAGCCTTTTGTCCACTGCAAATAGCTTTCAGCTTTTCTTTTTTAATATTGAAAAGCAGAAATTGTTATCTCTTTTCATACTGTTGAAGGCCAAGACTGAGATTAGCCATTAGCTTCACTAAAGCCAAATTTTAGTCAAAAAAATGCAGAAATTACAGTTTCAAAATCCTTCCAAGAAGGGAGTTACATTATTCATGTGACTGCTAAATATATTTTCCATTATTTTGTTCATGTGAATGCATTCTTGAACCACTGCACTCAAGATTTTTATCAGTTTCAGATGCAAAGGCATAGTATTAAAATATTTCAGTAGTAATTTGTGTTGTCTAATAATTCTATACAGCAGAGCTGCCACCAAAGGTAACAACAGCAATACTGCTGACACTGATTGGTGTGTTCTGTGTTCATTCCTTTCATACTGTTCTTTGATTTCCTACAAGCCACTTTGGGATGCAGTGAGCAGACTTGAGTTTATTCAAAGGGTTAATAACAAGAAACTTGCTTCCCAAATACTTCTCAGATTCTGAGGCACAACTGATTACTTAAAAGGATTTGGTAGACTATGCCTGCTGTTAAGCCTAAGACGAAAGATAATTTGTTATATTTTAAAGTTTATTCAAGCCTATAAAACCACTGGTCCTCAGGGATGGGTGTTCTTCGTTTCAGATATCATGCCAAACTGACATTTGGGAGAGACTCTGAGATGAAGTATAAATGAGGGGCTTTTATGAGAGATACCAGAGAGCCTTTAACAGAGAAATATGTCCACAATCCACTTGAGCAGAAATCTGTCTTTACACAATGTTGTTGGTACTCTTAGATCCTACAGTGTTACAATCTCCAGCAACAGCAGCAGAAAGATCTTTCTGGCTTTTGCCTTCGCTGGTGGAGCAGCCAGCCATGTCAAATTGCATAACACTATTGTACGTCTACTATGTGCTGGGTGGAGACGACAAAGTGATCCTTCTTGTTTTGTTAGCCAGAAAGCCTCAGACAAAGCTATTTCCGTATAGAGACCAGGTTATTATCATAGTGGGTATATGCTGCTAGAAGAGCACCAAAGTATTTGTTGAAGAAGTAATGTGGGAAAAGAATTTAGTTTTTGATAAAAACTAAAGGAGGTAATTTTAGAAAAGGTAAATGCCTGTAAGATGCCGTTCTCTTGGGCTGAGGTCAAGAAACTGTGCAACTTAGTTGTCTCAAGCTAGGAGCCAGTGCAAACCCAGAACTGACATAGGCCAGAAATAAGAGCATTCCTGGGCTGCTGCAATATCTGTTCCTTCACTAGATAGTGTGGTACAGCACTGAGAGTGGCTGTCACCATTTTGATGCTTTTTCTCTGAGCATTTCTGACAGAAGATCACAATATCAGTCAAAACCCAATCCTACCTGCCGTGTCCAGGAGCCTGCCCACTGCTTCCGAGGCAAGCTGATGGCCAGAATGAGCCCTAAGGGCAGCCAAAATATCTGTTTGGCCTTTATGTTATTAGCTTCTGGTTGGTTCCATAAAGAAAATCATGGCAGTGATACCCAATCCCACCTCACATAGTTTAAAATCATAGAACAGGGGGAGAGAACAGTGATTTACCCTGACTGTATTACACCCTACACAGGGATGTGTGCCATTCATCTGATTGCAGGGCTTTGCATTGCAGATTGGCAGGAGAGAGCACCCCCTAGCTTATATCCCACCTTTCCCCCATTACCTTTCTGTTCAGTAATTACAAAATCTCTTGTATTCAAGAAGAAACCACTGGGTTTCATAGCTGTGGCTGGAATGACCCTTGAAGGTAGGTAGGATTTGTGAATTCTCACATCAGCACCACTGTGTCACCTACTCTAGTCTCCTGTCCCAGTCTTCACCTGCCTGGATGGGGCTCCACCAGCTTGGAGATTTTCAGACGCTGCTTCCATATGAATTGGGAAAAAGCAAGGCACTGTGTGGAAGGTAAGATGCAACACTTAAACCACAGACTCATCTGGCATCTGCCCTTGTTCTCAAGAAAGCTCCTAGCATTGTTTTTCTCATTCACCAAGAGTTTCCAAAGTCTCATTCACTTCTATGGCCTCCTCGCTCCTTATGGCTAAAACCTAAGCCACCTCAACTGCTCCTGTAGAGCACTCATACCTTTGTGCTCCTGCTCCTGCCTGGAAATCCATTCTGCTCTCATGTCCTTCTCCCTCATGGGACCTCCCTGCTCCTGCCAATATGGTCAGTCTTGCCAAGCTCATACTGTCCTATCCTTTCCTTTTGGCTTAAATGCACTGTGACTGAATTAACCAATGAAGCTCTCCTACCAATCCTGCCATCCAAACTGCACCAAACCATACCACTGTCATATTTGGAAAATTATCATCAATAAATGGCCAGTCTTAAATACCACTTTCAACTGGAAATGTTGTCTCTTGACCAGTCACCCTGTTGTCATATACGCTTTCTGGGCACAGGTTGATTTCTGAGCATGAAATGATCCTTCTCATAAGGGTGAAGTGGGAGGTATCAAAGGAAACTAGCAGGAAGCAGATTCAAAACAAGCCACAGGAAGAGCTGTAAATCTTCTTGCTCCAAGATGTGGCCAATTTGAAATGTCCACATGGTTTCCTGGGGAGACAGTGCAATTTCATGGCAGACAAATGCATTGAAGATCAATAAATCTGTGGAAAGTACACCTGGTCCAGGAAGTCCTGTGCCACTAATGGCTGGAGTTTGGGAGAGCACTTGGTGGAGGTATCATTTTATATGCTTTCGTGAGCTTCTACTTCTGGCTACTGGCAGAAATATGACACTGGTTTGTACAGATTTTTGCTCTGATCCAGTATGGCCTTTCTTAGGTTCTCATGTTAATTTGTCCCAGACACATGTAGCGAGACAGCAGGAAGCCTCACTGCATGGCTGGAGGCAGAGAACTTTATTTTCCAGGCCCTGTGCTCTGGGGATTAGATTAGAAACAGATTACAGCTGAAGGATCCCTGAGCAGACACGGACTGTGCCAGCTTGGGAGCTGGGCACAGGGTAGCTGTTGTGCCCAGAGTAATTATCCTGGCAGAGCTGGGCTGACATGGCTAATAAATAAGAGATGTTTGAGCAAGCAGTTCTTTACAGCTTGCTCCATCTTCCTCTCTGCAGAGTGAGTTGGACCGTACAGGCATGTCCTCAGTTGTTTTCACCACTTCATCCTCCACCCCAGGGGATTTTGCACCAGAGACCTTAGAAACACTCACAGATGCAGAGTGGAAAACATGACTGTCCGTGGAAGTCCACTCATTTAGTGCCTTCCCAGGAAACCCCAGAAGACTTCCAGGCTAACCAGTAAGGCTCCCTGCCTTCTTGCCACCCAGATGGTGCTGCGAGAAAAAGGTATGAACAACTCAAGAAGAACCCTTAGCCTCACCATGAGAAAGGCTTGCTGCCAGAGAGGAAGGAGACAGAAGCAGGTTTGAGGGAGGGTTCTACAAGATAGGATACAGGGAGGAGGAGCAGGAGTCAGACAAGGAGTTGAACTTTCTGACCCTTTCATGAGCAACCTGGGAAAAGTTTTGGCACAGAGACAAGTTTGCTTACGATTTGCAGCATTGTAAAGAAAGGCTTCTCTCCATAAATAAGCCCCTCTTCTATTGCAGATTAAACAGAACTGAAGAGTGCCTTCCTTGCATATTGCTCAGTCAGGCAGCATTTCAACAGAGCAGAAAAACATTCTTTTTTTTTTTTCCCTTCATTCTCCTTCAAGAAGCAGGCTGAGTGTTTGAAAGTTCTGTGGTTTGGTTTGGAGTTCAGTCATCCCTACAGAGAACTTGTTCTGCCAATCTCTACATACATGTCAGCCTAAATAGCAACAGATGTACAGTACCTTAGATGTATAAAATTTTCATAAAATATAACAAACGCTGTTTTTCCACTTGGGATGAGTCATTAACCATATGCTTATGATACTGCTCTTTTCAGGGGAAGAGCTGAAATCCTATGTTTGGGCTAGACAGAGTCCAGTCCTGTGAGGTTTCCCAAGTGCAAGAGCAGGACCCCTTGCACCCCGGTTCCCCCAAGATCCCTTGGGACCCTGCAGACAGACAAGTCACAAATCTTGTGTTTTCAGGGTCTTTGTAGGAGCAATGTCTTCTCTGGGGTACACAATGCAGACTACTGGTGAGGGAAGAATGGTACCCAACTGCAGGTCTGCAAAAACCTGCCAGCACGTGAGTGGGCAAGCAGGGGACATTATTCCAGGGGACGTCGAAGCAGACATGGTCTCATCACACTTTCCGTGCTTCTGAAGGCAGGGAGGGTGTGCCTGAGGCACGGAGCTGCTTGGAGCATGACTAGGGGAGCTGCAGAGCTGCACGCAGTCCTCTGTGGGGGCAGTACCCGTACAGACACAGTCATTTTGACCATTCCTCCTCCTATGAGCAGTAATTAATTGAAAATGCTCTAAGATAATTTTTACATGATTTGGAGATGGGCCTGTTCTGCCTCCCATTGCAGCTGGCAAGGATTTTCCCCCACCTCAGCAGGAGTGGAAACAGTCTTTGCTGCTGCAAATATGTCCTCTCCCTCCAGGGTTTTTTGCTCACTGAGCCTTCCCTCCAGGTTAGCTGTATGTGCAAATAGGAGTTAATCCCCTGGCTGAAATATTATTTAAGGACAGAACTTACTAAATGCTGCTCCACTGGGGCTTAAGGAGGTTATATTTTAGCTCATCAGCAAAACCACGGCTGAGCCTAGAAAAACAGCAATCCATGAATATAAACAGGAAAGCGATAGTTGAACTCTGCTATGTATTCCAATCTCTCATATATAAGTTGTACAAATGTAGCCACTTATTTTTGATTTTAGCAAGAACTCCATATTTCAGTTCTATTTGGTACACCAGGAATATCAATCCAGTTCCCAGGTCACTGTACTAGGAAAACTATGTCAGCTTCCCCTGGATCCCATAGAGGTGTCCGTTCCTGTATCTTCTTGGTCTTAACCTTCATGTAATCTTGGCATGATGTGAGGAAATGGCCACTGGGAATTCAGCTGGGGAAGAGCTCACAAACCTAGTTAGATTTTTTGCACAATGAGGAGCATTGCCAAGTCCATCCTGTGCATGCACAAAATTTACTTTGGTGTCTAGGAAGAGCCACTAACCTGGAGAGCAAAAACATTTTCCCACGAGTCCAGATAATGGCCCAAGTGAACCAGAGGAGACAGAGAAGTGTCTAGTGCACAACAGCTAGATCCATTTGACATCTCCTAAGATGGAGAAATCTGAAATGGTGCAGCATAGGCAAAGAAAGACCTCTCCTAGCTGTACACGTGGTAGCAATCCTAGTGGATTCAAGTGGACAGTAAAGCAGCCAGCAAGGTTTAGCTGGCTTGCGCAGGAGGACTCAGAGAATTCTGTATCTACCATAACCAGTCTTTATTTCACCTCTTTCTTCACAGACAATGCACAGGTTATGATTAAATCACAGCTGAATTCTGGTGATCCCCAGCTGACACGCAGACTGTATCTCCAACCTTGCAACATCATGCCTGCAGACTGTGGAGGGCTGTGATCCACTTTCCTTTACCACCTCTAGCTCTGCTGTTCTGTGCACTGTTGACTGCTGTAATCCAGACCATGGTTTATTATTAATGACCTCTTCTTATTTATTTCAGTTACTATGAGCACTTAACACACACTCATCGTTGAAGATTATGAGTCTGTTTTATGGGGATTACGTTGAGTAATTATCATTCCAAGTAAGAGAAATGAACTGTCATGCTCCCCCACTGCCAGCAGCTTTTAATCTGACCAGACAGCGAGGAACCCAGGATTTCACAGTTTAAACAGATGGAAAGGTCTGGGAAGGAGGTGTATCTTGCAGCTTCTTCTAAACGCGGCCAAGTTCACGCTGAAGCATATTTCTGTCAGGGGCGTATTCCAGAGGTGTGAACCTGGAGTGCCCAGTGAGCATTCGGCTCCAGCTTCCAGCTAAGAATAGTTCGTACAGCAGATTGGAGGTAGCAAGGCTGTTCTTAAATGTCCTGGCCTTTGGCTGTAGTGACCACAACCTTGAATTTCACCTACCTGTCTACTGCACGGAGAGCAGAGCATTGGCATAATATCAGGCTGGGGCAGCTCCTCTGGGTGTTTTTCCGGGGCGTTTCAGGGATTCGATGGAGGTAATATCAAAAAGCGTCAAAACCAAGAGTAAGTGGTGGAGTGCAGGCTGTCCTGTTGGGGATCCTCTGAAGAATTGAAAGGCTCCCTTTAAACAGGGCTTTTGCACCAAAGTAGGAGCATGTTCTTTGTATTGTCTTAGAAGCATAAAACAGGGCTTTGGGAAGAGAGGCAGGGCCAGAGCTGGAGCTGGAGCTAGAAGGGGACATCTCAGTGTGGGTTTGGATATGCAGGGAAGGAGAGCAGGGTCTCAGTGACCTGCCAGTCTGTGTGTAGGTGCTGATCTCTGGAGATTGGTGACGCAATGCTGGGTGCCATGAGGCGGCAGACAGCTCCTCAGTGTGGAGAGGTAGGACATTGTGTTGACCATTAGCTGTTATTCAATCTCCAGCTTTGGTCTGAAGGTTCAAACCAGACCACTGCCAGCACAGCCCTGGCCAGGGGACTCCGGAATCTCTGCTCTACTCTGAGTTGTAAAATGATGACACATCCTAGTCAAGCGGTGTTTAACTAGGTCGGAGAAGGTAGCCATGGGACCAGGTTGGAGAAGTGTTAGTAGTAAAAACAAAATTAGGCTAATGATGGAGCTCATGAGTGTCCCAAATTTCTTTCTTTGAATACTGAAAGCCATATTTTGCCAGTAAGTAGAGGCCATTTGAGGGACAGGGGAGATTTGATTGTCCTCTTTCAATGTACTCTGGACATTGCTGAGAGCAGGTTACGTGGCAGTGGGACGCCACAGATTTCAGCAGTCACAGCAGTGCTGTGCAATACTGCTCTGAATGAGAAGGAGATGGGAGCTGTTATGCAATGCCAAATCCATGGAAGGAAGAAACCTCGTCAAAGACCATCTTGGTGAAGGACAGAGGTGTCACAGGCATAAAATGTCTGTTTGTACATTAGCTCTCTTCTCCCACAGGTAAGAGATCCATGCTGTGGTACTTACCTACTCCTGCTAAAATAATGAACCTCACACTCCTCCCAAGACCTCAGAAAGTGAGGTTCTGGTGTGAGGGCCACGCCCCACACTATGCATGGGCAGAAAGAAAGGTGCACAAAGGCACTGCCATCTGACCCTTCCTGCAGCGGTCAGCCTCCTTATAGTTTGAGATGACATTCAGGATGAGGAAAGAGGGACTATGCTCAGGAGACTGGCAAAAATAGATCGCAGTTTGACTAGGAGATCACACATAAATATATGTAGGCTGTGCCCAGGCTGTCCCACAAGAGAAGAATTTGGCATGTGTTGAAGATGGGCCAACACACAGGTATTGGATGGTTTCCAGGCATTATTGTTTCTGTAAGCGACACCAACAGAAAGATATTGGATCCCCAGCAGTTGTCATGCAAAATCATTCTCAATCCATTTCATCCTCACGAGAACTGTTGCCCTCCACCTCACCTTCGCAAGAGATGGTGATAGGAAGATCATGACTAACTGGGGAGAGTTTTTGACTCAAGCTGAGTTTTAGGAAAGGAGATGCATCAGATTGACATAGCTGTGTTGGAATGGCTGATAAACAGAGCCACCCAGAGCACTGAAAGTTAGAGGCACATCACAGAGAATTTTACTGACATTGGAGAAGCGACAAACACTGTGCAGGAGGAAGGATATATTGTGGGGGGAAAGTGGAGGAAAAGAGAAAAGAAGTCACTGGTCTGGTTTGTGAGTTCCCATCACCCTGTGCCCAGTGTTGCTTAAATTCAAACCAGGCACAAGGAACATGGCTCTCTGTGAGAGCTCTTGTCCAAGCTGTGACACAGAAAGGAAACCTGAGCTGGAGCAGGGTCTGGTCTGGGCACTTTGAAGTGATTTCTTTCAGTAAGGAAATAATTTCCTTTGTCTGTACATGTTCAGGAAAACTGCCTCATTGGAGACTGTTCTCAGGACATTTGGATCCTAATTGTTTTGTCCAGAAAAGCTCCATGGCTGGAAATGAAAAAAAAAAATTATAAATGGTAGGAAAAAAAAAACCTTGTGAATATATATTACATCCATATGCCGAGGGACAAAAAAAAGGAATCAGGGCTCAGTTAAAACCACAGTCAGGGTCCCATTCTGCCCTCAGCTACTCTGGGTTTGCCCCATCACAAATACCAAGACGAGCCCCCTTGAAGGAATATGGGGGCATCTGTAGGCAGCTCTCTCCCTGGTAGACACCAGTGGGGTTTTTTTGGTGCAGTGACATTTGGAGTTTCAAAATATTGTGCATTTTTATGACATCTCTGCACTGTGAGGAGATCAGAAAGCAGCAACAGAGACAGACACAGGACATGCATTTAGAGGTGCTTTGCCAGGGCAGAGAGGAGAAGGGACACCTGGTCATGGATGTAAAGAGGCAGCAGAGGCTGCCAGGGCTCAGGTTTCTTTTCTTTCTGACTGTTTCAGCAGGCTTGTTGTTCCCGTTCCCTGCCAGCAGGAGTCCAGGAGCATTTGTCCCCACTCCCCCGTGTCCCTGTGCCCTGCTGCTTGCATGTGGGACAACCAGGAGCAGGCCTGTACCGGAGCCTCCTCTGGGATGCTGAAGCCCTCATCCCATTTGGGGCCCAGCCTGGGTCCCTCACATCTGCGTAACTTCTACTGCAGTTGGTGCAAGTGTTATGTCTGTGGGATTAGCTGTGTCCCTGGGCGATTCCTAATATTTTCTTTCTGCACATTCTTCACACCGGAATATTTAACAGAGTCACAGAGATCCGGTGTCCAAGAGACCGTTCCCCTTCCAGAGCAGGATCTCTCTCCCCCAGCACACTTGCCAACACGCTGTCCAGTCCAATTTCAAGTGAGTCAAATGTTGGTGTTTCCATCCTTGCCTGGAAGACAATTCCACTGCTCAGGCAGGCCAAGCCATTAGGAACATTTTCCTGATATTCAGCCTAAATACTCTCTTTCTCAGATTTATCCCATTGCTCCAGGGATTCATGTTACTGAGGAGATGGTCTCATACTTAAATCTCCTGCTGTGCCTTTCCCTGGACAGATTCATGTACTTCTTTAATAGAGGAAACAGGGA